>VWYK01051454.1:9070-22389 GCA_013399775.1 Semnornis frantzii | reverse complement strand
TTTTTAAGGAGAGAAATCTGATGATCCAATTATGCAAGTCATTAGGAAAACAATGCTGAAATTTTGTGGCTAATGGGATTTTAAGATATATTGACAGTGAAAACCAATTATACTTTCAAAACTTTTTTCTCTTTCTGCAATTGCATTATTTTAATGAAATGGCATCCTAAACCTCAAGTAGCCAAATGAATGTTAATTATGGAAATAGTTAACAAGAGAACCTCTCTCTTTCCATGACCTCATAATTTCACAAGTCTGAATAGAAGCATAAAGTCATTCATTTTGCCTCTAAACTGTTTGATGTTGTAAATATAGCAGTCCTCGAACTCTTCAGAACTCCTTCTTTAGAATAAAATTTAGATTAATTTTCTTAAGAAGTACAGTGGAATCAGAGCTCAATCACAAGATGAAAGCAATTCCAGGACTTGGGAATATTTAGATAATGACCCAATTCTTCCAGGTCAGAACCAATTCTAGTTTAACACATTAAAACTTTTCTGCTTTAATTGATTTTTCCATTATCTATTTATCTTTCTAATTGGATAGTAAGGTACCAGGTAAGAAAAAAAAAAAAAAACCACTTCAAAATCCAACCAGTTCATGTAAGCAATTTCAATAAACGAAAGGAGTGATGGGAAATTCTGTGAGGTTGCTAAATAATTAATAGAAGTCACAAAATTAATACAAGGTTTTGTCAGCTGCTAGTGTCTTCAAGCTAACAGCAGAATAAATCTCTGATTTTCTAAGAGAAATTCCTAGCTCCATCAAGCAATTTTAGGTTTTATTGAGCTGAATACCCAGATAATAAAGGAATCATATAACAGTAGAAGTGTGAGAGTGGGGAGGAATCTTTGCAGCCTTCCATTAAAAGTAGGCCATAGGTCGCTTTGAGGACCCTCTCAAGCCAAGTTTTCAGTATTCCTAACTTGTACCCATTGCTTCTTGTCCTGTTACCATGCATTATTGTGAAGTGAGTGCCTCTATCTTCCAAATAATAACATTTCAAGTATTGAGAGATCATAATTGGACTTCCCTGGAGCCTCCTCTTCTCTGGGCTGAACAGTACTTCTTCAGCCTTTTTCATGTACCAAGCTCACCAGCCCACTCATTGACTTTCTGGCCCTTTAGTAGGTGTGGTTTACTTTTTTGACATCTCTCTTGAACTGGGGAAACTCCTTCTAGACAAGATACTTCACATATGACCTAAAAAGTGCTAAATGGGATCTTTAGGATGCACTCCTCCTAATACAGCCCAAGACACAGTTTGGCACGAATGTGTCATGGGAGCACTACGACCTTGCCTTGATCAAGTACTGAGTGTGTGAACATAATGACAGAGAGCAGGGCAGCACAAAGAACTAAGTGTGATGAGGCTCAGTACACGCATGGATCAGCAAGGGCCTGGGGAACAACATCTGAGACCACAGAAAAAGTATACTATAACATCACTATGGGCTGACTTGCCTGGCAGCCAGTGCTAACATTTGGCTATAGACACATATATACACACCTGTAAAGGGATGGGGTAAATTAATTAATGCGAGACGATATATAAAAATATTAACAGTTTATTAATATTAAATATTCAGAACTCGCATCACCCCCATCACCATTTAATAATAATATTAACAGGCTCTTGCAACTTTATGGAAACTATGTACAGGTTATAACAGGATCTGGAAATAGTTATTAATATATAACATTAATTAAACTCGATATAAACTGGAAGAGAAGGGTTTGCGGTCAGTATACCGCTTGCTCACTAGGTAAGCATAGGACATAAAGGAGCAACTTTCTGCTTAGGGCAGAAGGCAATTAATAATTACAAGAGGCTTTGGCATTTACCCACAAAATTATTATCTGACAGTACCCAAGGCGGGGTTACTGTCGGTAGCCGTCAGCGGCTTTANACAGCCAATGAAATGGCAGTTAGCCAAGATTTGCCCATATTAGGTGGAACCATAGGCCTGCTCCACCCTTCTTCGGGAAGAACACGGGCCCTGCACAAGGCTGCCCCGTGCACCCTGTTTACCACAGGGTCTGGGCAGGCAAGGGACCCCAGACTCAGTGGCGCCAGGCCCTTTGTCTCTTTTCCCGCCGTTGCTCTCCCCCAAAACAGCAGGAGGAAAGCAGAAAAATATGCCTGGGCAAGCCAGGAAAGGTATAAACCCAATTTGGCTTGCCTAGGCCTACCACGACAACACCTCCCCCCCATTCCATGTAACAGAGATCACAGAGAAACATTTTGACGAGGACATGTGAAAACACATAGAAGCATAGGATGCACTGTGGAAGCATTGGAGATCAGTGCTGAAACACCTGCCAGTCAATCTCCTCCTGCCTTTATGGCTGCTCCTGCCCCAGGTGCTAGACTTACGTTTGTCTATATATAGACTATGTCAGGGATGAGACAGGTTTAAGTGGTCTGACTGCTCTTTTCTTTACCTAACAACGTGCAAGAATCCTAGTATCTTGCCAATTTGCCATCAGCAGTTGTATCACCCATGAGTGAAAGAAGCAATGAAGGTTTCCCTTCAGTGCAATCACAATTCATTTCTTTTGCCAAACAAATACTTTCCTATTAAAATGTGCTCAAGTCTGTGACAGTATCAGATAGCTTGGTTTGGCACATGATTTTGGCTGTGAAATTTGTTGTTTGGCTTAAAAAAAAAAATGTTTAAGGCTAAATCTATTTGGATGCAAAACAGTGAAGAGTCAACACAGATTACAGAACAGTACCCGTGCATTAGAAAAAATATGTTTCCACCTTGGCCATAGAGATTTTCTGTGAATGTGGATGAATTATTTGTAGGTTTGTATGGTTGTTCTCCCCATCACCCTTGAGCTGTTTATTATACTGAAGTGTTTTGGAACTGGTATTATCTTGTAACAAAAAAAGAGATAGTGCTGCTGCAGTGATTGTAACTTTGTTCTGAGATACGAATGACAAAGTGTGAATGGACCTAGACACCTCACAGAGGTCAAAAAACCTTCTTCCTTATTTTCAAGAAAAGTATTCAGGGAAACAAGTATTCTGTCGACTGACTGATACTGAACAAATTATAGACCTGTAGATAATTTATATTGGAAGTGACTTCCAGAGGTCACCTGGTTAAACTACCTCCCTCTTCTTACTGCATCATTTGTGGTAAACTTTTCTCCTCTAGCAACAAGCAAGTTCCTCACTTCGGCATTTAAGTTTTTCTCTTGTTCTGAATGTTGTGTCACTCTGAAGATTCTAGGTGATCCTGCTCTGGCAGGAGGGTTGGACTAGATGATCTTTTGAGGTCCCTTCCAGCCCCTAACATTCTGTGATTCTGTGAACATCTGAAAATTCATGTGAATGTATTAGATCCCTGTGCCCAAGCCTACTTGGAATGTACTTCCTGCAGTAGCTGTAAAGATTGCCAAAGGTGATTTGCTTTTCACATGAAAAAAGGCAGCTCCGCCCCCTGTGTCTGGAGAGAATTCCACTTCCAGGGCCAGATTTTGAGATACTGGGCAGATCAGATACATTTTAGATTTACATACTAATTAAACTGCTTCCAAAATGTACCATAATTGCTTTGCATGCTAGATACTGCCGTGCAGATATGACACTTCATTTATGATGTGAGAGATAGGTAGAACACATGAAAGCTGAGGGATTTGCTGAAAGAATAAGGACTTGCACTGGCAACAGCCCAAGGGAAGACCCAGAATAAAACCAAACCAAACCATACATGACCAAGATACTAGCTTTGTCTCATAATGCGCAACTGGAAGGTGGTCAGAAAGTATGGTGATCAGAGGAGGATGTGAAGCAGCATTGAAGGCAATGGGAACAAAACCCAAACATATGCAGAAAACCTGGTAACAGTTCACTTGAACTAGAACAAAAGCAAGAGGCTGACTGAACATCCCAGATTAAAAGGGCAATGTATCTGGTGTCCATGTTTGGGAAGGCTTCATTGAGCTCTGATGCAGTGATACAGTAAGCCTATCACTAACCAGGTTTTTCTGGAAGTAGTGTTTCCTAGTGTACTAGGAAAGGAGAAGGGTGTCTTCAGTGATGTCTGCAATTCATCACGAAGAGATGTCTTGTTATTGATATGTTTTTGTGTATAGATTACTTACTGAATGGAGCAAAACAGGGATCCCCCTTTCCATCAGACTATACTTACCTGCCATTTCTTATTAGCAGACAAATAAAATAAATGAGTTTTTTTCTATTTGAAACACATATTCGAATTATCCTTATTATCTTTTGCTTTACATGTACAAACACATTTCTTCACTCCAGCCTAGAATATTGACTTAGCTTTCATAGCAAGAGCTATTTAAAACTCATACATTTTGATGGAAAAAAACAGGTGACAGTTGCTTTTAATATTCTTTTTAAGAGAATCTATGACAATGGCTGGAGAATCAAGGTAATTCTGATTGCCAAGAGAAGCAGATTAAGTTGCTTATTTCAGTCTCATCAATTTAATCTCTGATTTTAATAAAATCTTCTGAAATGGTTGCTATTCCCTGGAGAGCTGGTAGTAACTCAACTTGGTCTAGGTGTCCTTAGTTCCTATTGAAATAAAGAGAATCCAGGCATCTTCTGGAAAGTTTCAATTCCAAAGACTCCAAAAAGATACTTTTTGTATAGTTACTGAGATTCATACCCTAGAAAACTTGCGCAAGAGCACAGTTCATAAGACTAATGTGAGCAAAGTATGCAAGATCTGAGATGTAAGCAATGTTGCCTTTTTCCAACAGCAAAGTCAATTTAAATTTCCATTTTATATTAAAAAGTAAAATCAATTTAATACTGCCTTTTTTTTTTCCTGTCTCTTTCCTCAGGACACTTAAAAAGCTCATTAAGGAAATTTAAAGGAAGGAAACAAAGAAAACCTAGCAAGTCCAGAATTTCTAAATCTGCCTGCAGTTTTATATCAAGCAGCATGACAGGACAGATAAGTTCAGTGCTACTAACATCAACTTGGTTGCTTCCAATTTGTGTTAATTTAACTGTGCAATGAATCTAAGCAACACTGTCAAGCCAATGGCAGAATAAACCCTTAACACAACTGCATGTGACTGTGTGGAAGGCAGGGAGGACAGTGCCTCTTCAGAGCAGCAATAAACAATGATCAAGTTGAATCTGCGAGGGGAGAAAACATAATCACGGGGGAAATTTTTCCACCATCTAGTTTCCAAGCTTTATGCCTGCCTTTACACATGAAACACAGAAGCAGCTTTGACCTCCAAGAGCAGGATTTAACAAAGAGGGCATATGTATTTATTCTTTTATCTGCAATAGTACACTGCCAATAGAGTAAAGAGATCTGTAGCCAGCTTTTTTCAGCACATCCATCAACAGGCAATAGCTGTGCTTCCACATTCAGCAACATGACTGTTTGTGCAGAACCTCTCTCTGGCAGCTCAATCTAGCCCCTTGGGAAAACAATCTAAGTAATGTTTTGTAGTAACCTGTGTCAGTTCCCCAAAACAGCACTGCAGAGAGCACAGCATAGATATAGGCATAAGCCAGAAAAGAAAGGGATAGGCATTGCAAATGGAGAAATAGAGGATGCCAGGTACAAGATGGAGAAGAGTGCCAAAGCAATCCCTGTCTGCATTTCACCTTCCAGCTACTGCCCTTCAGGTTTTTCTGTGATACAGGACAGTTACACCAGCATCATTGGAAGCACAATAAAGGGATGTATAAGCAGTCTCGTGTAATAAGCAACAACTTACTTCACTACTCTTTTGAACTTTAACTCTTTTCTGAAGATCAAGACTCAATCTGTGTTTTCATAAAGCATTATTAACCATAGACCACACATGTAAAAACTCATAAGCAGTTATCAGGAACTGCATAAAGTTTTTAAAGAAATAAGCTTATAGCCTCTGAATGAAACTCATTTCTATTACCAAACCAAAGGAGTACTACGATATTCAGAGTAACACCACTAGCACAAAATTAGCTGTTCAAGCAACAGTCTGTACTTTTTGCTATTACATAGCTATCCTCAAATGAAGGACTTCAGCACAACCACCGCAGGTTAGTGCACCTGTTCTCTTAGCTCTGCCTAGTTGCACTTGAACAGCATCTCTGGTTAGTGCTGGAGGTCTGGCAGTTAAATTACAGAAAGCACGCTGTGGCCAGTTAAGGCCATGGAACCACCTCCTAACTCCTGTATTTGTTCTTCACTCCAAAACCTGCTTACTAACTGAAACTTCCATGGTATCGGCAGCACAGAATTTTATTAGGACAGCAAGCATAGTTACAAGCTCTGCTCTGGCGTTACTGCTTTTTCAGGGATGATGGGTTGTGATGGCTGTCTCTTTCTCCGCAATAGGTCCTTTTTCCCCAAACTGAAGGAGAGTAAACTTGGTCTTGTTAGGTGAACTACTTCCTGCAGGATGCCACTGGGCTGTTCAAGTTTCACCATGAGGTGACATGAAAATCTCATCCCCTCTTCCACCACTGGGGCAGAGGATGCAGATGGGGACTCAGTTGAGGTAGAGTCACTTCTTCCCATTGCTGAAGTGGAGAGACTGTGCCATAGCCTGAGGTATAATACAGGAGGTAGGGGAGGAGACACAGGATTTGCAGAGCAGAGAGTAAGTCCTGCTTCAATGGAATGGAGTATAACAAAATATCATCAGTACACCAGTGGTAATAGCCTTGTTAGAGCTCAATACTTCCAGATGTTCAGACTGAAGTCCTCGCCCCTGCACTCGAAACACAGACTATTCCATGGAATACCTCAACTTCTTCCTCTCTGCTGCTTTCTCCTTCTCCAGGCTAAAAGTCAGCCTAACAGTCACAGAAAACGTGTGTGTGTTGCATAGGTACGTCCAACTTGCAGCATGCTTACATTACTGGATGTATAAAGCACCTCTCTAAAAGAGAACATATACCAAGAGGAACTTCTAATAATCTTAAAAATAAACCAGGAAAAGTTATCGTTTTGTTTATCGATAGAGTAAGAAAGCGCTGAATGCCTGCGTGTAGGAGAGGCTTTTTTCTTCCCCAGGCAGAAGGAAGCCTGCCTGCGGCTCCAGACGGCTGGAGCACAGCCCCGGCGCTGACTGCCAGGGAAGCACATTTCGCATACTGCAGCGCCACCTAGCGCACGGAAATAAAACAGCACACTGCGCAGCTGCTGCTGAAGGACACTTCCTAGCGCTAAATGTTAACTTCATAAATAATTTCCGATCCTGGATGAAACGCAGCTTTTGGCTTAGTGTATGACATTTTAACCTTTTTTTTTTTTCCTTCTGCACCATAAATGCAGTCGAGCAGTATATAAGGTCCCCTGAGAGCTATCTGCTACAGGAAGTAACTGGCATATGCTATTTTTATTATTCCTCAACTAAACTGAAACTTCAGACAACATGAAATAACGAAATAAATTAAACACCAGGGCATTTATATTTTCGTATGTGTTTTGGTAGAAAACTGAGAACTTCATAACAGGAAAAAGAAGAGGAAAAAACATCTAACAATGAAAGAAAGTTCTTGTCAGTTTTGCCAGTATGGAACTTTTTTATAAGAGGGGGAAAAAATCTATAGTGTATTATATGATTTATTTTTTATTTCTAGAAATGTCAAATGAATTCCTTAGCTATTCCATACAAAGTTCAATTCATTCATACCAGTTTGAAGCCTATCTAAATTAAATATCTGGGTTTGGATACAAGTGTGTTTAAATCCAGCAGGGAAAAGAAAGAAAGACTTTCAAAAAGTCTAGATAGCTTCTTCACGATGATGTTCACTTTAGTCAATTAAAAAATGTGATCACAGGTCTTCTAAAATGTAAGTTTCTACAGGCAGCATTGCTGATACTGTTTCACTGTTCACTTTACAGCCTGTATTCTGTAATTTTTGAGTATTTTGAGTTATGTACATAGCAAGTGAGAATAAATTTTAATATGAAGTAAGAGTTCATCTACCTTTGAAATTTATCACAGAATGAATCGTCCTCTCTATTGATTATGAGGAAGCCTAAATAATGCCTCCACAGTGTACACCTCAGTTTTTCTAGGACAGATCTTCAAAGAGTGCACCTAAACTCCAACATATTGTTTTTTCTCTATCAGGAAAAAAAATATTAATAATTTTTTTTTTTTAGCTTCAGACATGTCTTTCCACACAAAGGATAACCTAAGTCCAAATACCAAATGCATATCACAACAGTGTTGCAAAGCAGTAGTCAGCCAGCCCTGAGAAAGCCATCTCAGAAGTCAGAAACCATGTTGATCCCCTAAAAAGAATTCTTTGAGAGTCTAAGACACTGTTCCTCAGCTAAATTACACAGATAATTCAAAGCTTGTATATCACAAAGCACTGTACCATGACACAAAGATCTACTCTAACTCTTAAGTTAATGGATAAAAGCTTTTCCTACAAGAAAAAATGTGTTGTTGCTGAATGAGAAGTTGACAGCAACTACACTCGAATTTTAAAAAGCACATTTCTATCTTTTTTTCATGATAATACTAAAAACATGCCTATGCACAAGTGGCCCAGCACATTTTTTAAAAAGTCTGAGAGAAAACACTAGGAAGACTTGAAGCCACAAACAAAACCAAACGTGTCAACAAACATCTCAAGATTTTTTGAGGGTCTAACAAGCTCCTACTAACTGGAGATTGTGCTAAACCACACAAGCTCTGCACAAATAGAGTTTCCCTGAGCATGAATTCTGATCACTCTACAGCCATAGCATCATGGTGTTTCACAAATACCCCAATATGTTGGTAACCTTTTTCTGTGTACCTTTCTGGAGCCCCCAGCACAGGAAGGACACGGAAGTGTTGGAGCGGGTCCAGAAGATGGCCACGAAGATGATCAGAGGGCTGCAGCAGCTCTGCTACGAGGACAGGCTGAGAGAGTTGGGGTTCTTCAGCCTGGAGAAGGGAAGGCTTTGAGGAGACCTTATAGTAGCCTTCCAGTACCTGAAGGGGGCCTACAGGAAGGCTGGGGAGGGACTATTTACAAGGTCTTGTAATGACAGCACAAGGGGCAATGGGTTGAAACTGGCAGAGGGGAGATTTAGACTGGATGTTAGGAGGAAGTTCTTTACAGAGAGGGTGGTGAGACAATGGAACAGGTTGCCCAGGGAGGTTGCGGATGCTCCCTCCCTGGAGGTGTTCAAGGCCAAGTTGGACAAGGCCTTGAGTGACCTGTACTAGTGGGAGGTGTCCCTGCCTATGGCAGGGGGTTGGAACTAGATGATCCTTTAGGTCCCTTCCAACCTTACCATTCTATGATTCTATGATTCTATGATTCTTCTGCAGTGCACATATCATCCTACTTGAGGACTTTTATCGCACATATCTAGCAATCTACAAGTTCTTTCTCCTTTTCATGATATTATTGTTAATAAATAATTTTAGTCAATTAAAAGGCAGTGATCAAATTTACTAATAGTCAACCTTTATCTGATGGTCAGCTTCAGCCCTTTCGCACTAGAAGCTGGTAATATGCATGTCTGTGCATATATACATAGACATTTGTTTGGACTGGCTTGCAGAGCAAACACATAGTCAAAACGCAGCCTATAAATCTTCTTGCATACTGCGCTATCACTGTGCTTTTGCTTCCCTACAGTGAAAGAGGGATTTGTTATGGTTAGGAAATGGCACTTTAGCCTGGTTCCTAATTGCAAAAAAGAGTAATATCATCCCGTTCACTTGCTGGATAGTTTATACTTAATAGCATAGACTTGCTTTTGCCTTTTTTCTTTTCTCTCTGTGGTTCTGCTTCCTTGCATGGCTCCTTTATCTCCTTTCTGACCTTCTGCTGGCTCAGATATTATGTCTGTGAGGTACCAGGAAGGGAAAGCAGGGGCGGAAGGCTGTTAGCAGTCCCTTTGGGCTGCCCAGGGTTGAGGGGTGGGGGAAGGTGAATTAATGTACAAGGCGGTCCTCGTATTGTTGCTGAGTTGTAAATATATGTAAATATTACTTTGTACATGTTAGCTGCTTCCCAGTTCTGAGTTTGTTTGGTAATTTACTCCAGGGGTAAATTCCAATTTATTAAGGTCCAAATCCAACCCACAACAGATTTTATTGTAAAGAATTGTATGTGCACCAGTTAAGAGGTACAAGTCACCATTCTTAACATTTTTTGGTTATTGTTACTTTCGATGATATCAAATAATTACACTGAAATAGCATCACATTTTTCCATCAAAAGATAGCAACTTTAAATGCAAAATCTTTGTGTTATCACTTATTAATTAGAAGTGCTGCATTCAATACTACTGTACTATTAAATGTATATACAGCGTTAAGTTGGACAGAAAGGGAAGGAGGAGCTCTATTTTGCATATACTCAATGTCTAATTAGGTTTCATATTTGGGCTTTTGACCCTGCTTTCTGCTGGGAGCCTGAATTAGCAATTGAATTTCTGTTGGGCTGGTGACCCTATCTGTGGTGTCACAGCCTGAGCTAGGAGAAGCAGTTCTTTGGGAACCCTTGGCTCACAGTTGCATGTTCTCCTTGTACTCACTACGACTCCCTGGGAGACTCAATTAGAGTAGGATCAAGTTCATCCTTCTTGCACTGAAGTCCTTCCTAATTTTTAGAGGCCTAATGAGGCAGACCTTCAAATATGAGGCAGGTGATCATAAAGGTTTTACAGGGAGAGAAGTCATCTATGTAATGCAGTAACCTAACATGACACTGGCAAATTGTCCCTCTAGAGTCCTTCGGAAGCTTCTCCTCTGTCTGCTGATCATACAAGTAATTTACACATTTACCTCAGAAAGACTTACTGGCGAGACACATGAGTCTGTGTGATGGACTTGATCCTAGCTTGGTTACTGTACCTTAATTCATTTCTCCTGTAGGCTACAAGCATATACATATCACCAATTCTAACATCTTTACTCATTGAGAAAACAGGCATAAACAGGTGGAAAAGAGGGAAGAGTTAAGATGAGGTCTGAATTTAAATGACTGTCATGTATGAAAAACTGAACTTACATTCCCGATGGCATCACCTCTGAATTTTGCCCTTAGAATTTACATTTTATCATCCTCATCAAGATCCAAAAAACGCTTCCCTTCTCTTCCTTTCCAAAACAACTCTAAACCTTGCAGCATAAAATATAGTATAGCCACCCAGGCACCAAGCATAATAAAATCCAGCAACAATAACTCAAATATGTGTCTCCTTGTCCGAGTCACTTTAGAGACATCCAGAAACATAAATATATGTTTTCCCTGAAAGGTAACAGTTTTCTTCCCTTTAATCTCAAATAAAATTCTGTCCCCATCTCCCAGGGAACTAAAGGTGACAATAAGAGCTTGACAATGTTCAGGAGATGTGCTTTTCACATTAACATTGCCAACAGCTGCACCATAAATACTGGGTATAAGAAAAGTGCATTCAATCATTATAGGAGATGCAATTTAAAATCTGAAATTCACTCAAATAAATCATTAGAAAAGAGTTAAGGGATCAAAGTCTCCCAAACCTGAAATGCACCACTTCTGTGTTCCAGCTTTATTTGCAAGGAATTCTAAAATCTACTGGAACAAAATAGTCCCCTTAATGTTCTGTAAACCGCTTATGAAATATCAAGCTTTGTTCTGTTCATCTTTCCTTTTCCTGTGCTAACCCCTTGCCAAACGTCAAGAAGCTTATGCCAAATGTCTGTAAATTCATGGCTTATGAAGGACAGGATTGCATGAGTGAAATAGAACCATGCACAAAAGACAAATATATTACCCTTCCCCAACCTCTTCTTCTTTATCACCACTAACACACAGCTAAAGATATTTCACACAGAGAGATGGGAGCCAATATGAGCATCTTGTAATTATCTGAGATATAACACATGCTGTTGGACCTCTTGCAGTCAGCCCTGAAGGTCTTCTGTTCTGTTCCTGAGGATATTTGATATGATGACTTTGGCTGTGCTCTCTCAGCTAGGCTTGCTCTGCATGCTGGAGACCCTAAAGAAGGGCTACCAGGATGCAGATAGTAGCTCTTGCCAAAGGCATCCTGTGATTGAAATAATGCTTATGCATGCCCTGCTGGCATACAAAGGAAGTGCCTAAAAACATGTAGGGCTGCAATGAACTGCAGTACTGATACAGGTCAATATCCTTTCTATGCTTACAGCCTCAGATACATAGTGAAAGAGTATAAGGAACATAGCAAGCACAGGATGCAAAACCTTTCAAAAAGCCTATAGTGAAAACATTGAAGAGTCCTGAGCTTGTATCCAGGACACACTAACATAGCTCAGTGAGCCAGATGTCATTTCTGAGGTAGATCTGGTAACTATTTCAGGAGCAGATGGGTAATGTCATGTTCCTTAGTGGACTGTTTACAACAAAACAGCCTGAGACAACACTGAAATTATTACTCACTATCTATATTTAATAAACAGAGTCAGATCTGTAACACAGATATTAAAACTTCTTATATCAATTTACAGGTCCACATATAAGACTTTTTGCTTTAGCATCCCCATTCTTGAGTGTCTCATGTAAGATAATTGAGGTAATTTCCTAATATCTTGCTTTAACAAAATTAGTTCCATTAAAAAGTGAAGATAAAGATGGAAGGAACAGAGGAAGACATAGAAGCTGCTATAAAACATAACTGATTGATTTATACTCTCTTTAATAGACTGATCTAATGTGTCTTATATGACTCTGTGTAATTCCAGCCTCATTCAAAAGAAAAAGGGGGGAAAAATCATTGTTAAAAGATAGCCCATTTTGTAAGACAAAAATTTCAAGAACTCTTTCCCCACACACATCTTAACAGCTGTTCTTAACCTATCAATAACCACCATAGGAAGTTAAAAGAGTACAAGAACCAGGTGAAGTACAGAATCAAAGTCCCAATTTCCAGCAGTCCCACAGTGTCATAAAAATCTGCCCTACAGTCATCACTCCATTCTATTCAGACTTGTGAAAAACACCATTGTTACATATTTACAAATCTGGAACAAGGCCTATCTTTTCAAAAACCAGCCCCAGACTCTAAAAGTCACCCTGATGGCTCTCCTAGATCACTGCAAACAGGGGTAAGGATTAAAGCAGGATGAAAACATTTTCTGGGGATTGCCTCAGAAAGCAGTCCTTGAAGAAGTGCATTTGTAGATAAAAGCAAAAAGTATGAGGAATTTCTAATTCTGAATTTCCCATTCATTTTCCCCCTTCACTGAAAATAGTGTATCAAACACACAAAACTGCCTCTGCAGCCTGACATTCACTTTCAGTGTCTTGGTGCTACCAGAAAGGAATGGTCTTTTGATTTATTTTGCCCTTCAGAGCCTATTACTCTTATCCCTCTAAAGCACACATGTTCCTT
>VWYK01051450.1:2930-16830 GCA_013399775.1 Semnornis frantzii | reverse complement strand
TTGGTCACCTGGGTACACTACTGACTCACATTCAGTTGATCAAGGTTCCTCTCCAAGTTGCAGTTCCAGCTACATATCCCCGAGTCTGCAGTTTACAATGCAGCTGTTGTGACCCAGGTGCAGGACCTGGCACCTGGCCTTGTGTACTTCCTCCAACTGCCTTAGCCCATCCATCTAATCTCACTATAAAGCTTCCCTATCTTCTGGCAGATTGACACTGCCATCCAGATTGGTGTCATCTGCAAACTTACTGAGGGTGCACTCAATCTCCTCATCATATCTTAACAAAGATATCAAAGGGCACAGTCCTCAGTACTGAACCCTGGGGGGACACCACTAGTGATTGGTGGCAGTCAGATTCAACTCCATTCACCACCAGTCTTTGAGCCTGGCCATCCAGCCATATTTTTATGCAGTGCTTCTCAAATTTTCCTCTCTTATTCTTCTTCTGCATCTTCTTCTATTTCCTGTTCTTCTAGTCTAGAAATATGTCATGTTATGTGATTAATTCCCAACATATGCAATTTACTTCCCACATAAACTTTATCCCACAGAATTCTTTATGTATCTTGTAAAATTTAGAATGCATTAGGTGTCCAGATAGAGCTATCAATAAAGTGTTGCCAGGATGAAGCTATGAATAAGATTTTTGTTACTCCTATAATGCTTAAAGACAGATTTTACAACAAACTTTGGTAGGTCAGTGGTGTATGAAATACATTGGAGCTTTTTTGCCTATTTGGAAAAAAAAAAACAAACCCAACAAACCAAAACAATATAAAGATTTGCTATTAACAGAAGTAATCATGGCTGGAAACTTTAACTCTGAAAAAGCTTTTGGAGGTGTTACAGTCTACTGGGGTTCAATGCATTATCTGAACACTCACAAATGTATCCACATTCATCCAACGGACTGGAACAACATTCCAAGACCATTCCATGGTCTAGTGAGTGAGTTGTACATAAACCATGCTGCATATGAAGCTCAAACTTCCTTCTATGTTTTTACATTTAAAATGAATTTATTTTAAGCAACTGAATAAATAATCTGACCTGACCTGTCAGCTTGGTTTCAAATGAGGTCAGCAACACTCAAACTATCAAGGTTCAGTGACAGTCCCAAAGAAAACTAGTACATTGGTATTGTTTTGTGACTGCTTATTCACATTGCAGCAATTCTGATAAAGTTTGAAGCAGCTAGGTGAGGCCAGGATGTCAGGAGAGTAGAGGCTTATAAGTAACAGCACATCTATCCTCTGTTAGGGAATGAGTAAGGAGAAAAGAAGCAGGGAAAAGAAGAAATAGCAAAGGTAAAAAAGGACTCTGACTAGAGTAAAACTTCACTGAATTCCCCAAGAGGTTTTTCCTCACAGGCCTGTATAGGACTAGATGCTAAACGACCTTTGAGATGTGTCTGCTTTCCACAATTTAAAATGATCATTATCATTATTGAGCAATCTCTTATGAACAATTTTGAGCATTTTGTTTCAGCACAGAACTGCCTTTAAACATTGATGCTTTGCCCTCTTTCATGCCCTAGAAGGATCAGCTGAGAGTACTTTTTCTCTCTTGCTAGTTTTCTGATGTTGCATAGTAACTCCTGAATCATTAACTCACACTCCAGAGCATAGCTGTGAGAATAACTGTGCTTCAGAGCTGCCAATAATGACCCACTAAAGTTCCTTCCCAGCACATGGCACATAAAACACCCCCCGACGAACATTAAAAAGTCCCTTCTGATATTGCCTAACATTGCCAACCTGTCTGGGCTTCAAAAGCACAATAAAGAAGTTGCTTTCCAAATTTTCATATGCCAAATGGGAGGTGCTTGTGGGTGAAGCTTTTCCCTGAGGCAGAGAAGAGCAGCTGACTTACCTCACACAGCTCAGTCAATGTTTGGATGATCCCACTCTGGGGAAATATACACAAGTGTCAAAGTCAAGCTGCAGCTAGTGGATGTTTCTGTACTCAGCAACTAAGCAGCAGAAAAGTTCAAGAGAATATCAGAAAGTCTTTGAGAGCACATGACATCCAGCAAGAGCTATTATGCAGCAGCCTGTGTATCAGGGAACAGTCTGAATGCAAAAAATGAGTGTTTTAAATCTTAGTGGAATACCTCTGTAAATATAGCCACTCGAGGAATCTATTTCTTCAGAAAAATATCTTCTCTGCTGCTGGGATATTTGGGGGATTCTATTTTCAATACCTGTGTTCTGGATCTAGTAGAGCAATGCTTTTATCACAACAATAAAACAGTTATGAGGCAATTCCTCATATAAACCAGTCAGTAACAGTGGTGCTTTTTTTATGACAAACATGATGTCAGACAAAGGGCATCAGGACTTAGTCTTTGCACTACAATACAAAATAACAATACATAAACACCTTTGTGAAGCAGCTTGAAACCCCATGTTTTCTATTAAAAAGTCATGTTCAATCTTCACTGTTGATAGAACAGAATAGCTAACACAGAGAACATTGTATATCAGAAAGGTCAATAGTTATTATGAGCTACAAATATATTTTTTTTCCACCCTTCAGGCTGTTTAGCGCATATCACAGCATGAGCAGCTGTCTTCTTTAATGCTTTTAAAATTAGAATCCCAAAGAGGAAGAAAAAAAATTACATTTACAGTGATTGCTCTTTGCTTTTGTAAGTTTACTTTAATACACTGTTTTATATACATGGATCTTCCATGCAGCCTAACCAAGGGGCAGTAACTGCTTGTTCGTATCTACTGAATTGCTTTATCGATGTATATAGAAGCCTGCTCCCCCACCCCCCCCAAAAAAAAAGGCACTGCACAAATTGCCTAACCTTGCTGAATAACCTTTCTAGAAAAGTATGTAGCTGCTGAGCACATGTTGCAAAAAAGCAAGCATACATGTGCAAGCAGAGACTGGCCATTACTAATGATGAAGGTGCACTGGTTCAGCAGCAATAAATATTGAGGACCATCTGACCTGCCACTTTTTGTTCATACACTGGAAATGGAATAAAAAAGTTGAATTGGTGTGTCAAATGCAAACTGGTATTTAATAAACACCAGCCAACCGAGTGCTGGGTTGCAGCAAGAGCAGTGTGGGCAGTAGGGCAAGGGAGGGGATTCTGCCCCTTTACTCTGCTCTCATCAGACCCCATCTGGAGTACTGTGTGCAGTTCTGGAGACCCCAGCACAGGAAGGACATGGAACTGTTGGAGCAGGTCCAGAGGAGGCCACAAAGATGATCAGAGGGCTGCAGCAGCTCTGCTATATGGACAGGCTCCAAGAGTTGGGGCTCTGCAGCCTGGNGAGTGGGAGGTGTCCCTGCCTATGGCAGGAGGTTGGAACTAGATGATCCTTGAGGTCCCTTCCAACCTTACCATTCTATGAAATACTTTGAAGTATGGAAGACATGAAATAATTTTCTTTATAAAGTGACTTTTTCAGGTAGTTTAGAATGATTTGATCATTAAAAAACAAAGCAAACTCCACAAACCCCTCCCCTACCCCCCCAAACCCAAGTCAGATTTAAAAGCCGTATGTTGTCAACAGAAGATGATTATAATTGGTGAGAAGAACAATTTCCCCATAGGGTTTAATGTTTATCTCACAGATGACTTCATTACCGGGCAGTGCCAACAGACATGATGTTGTGTCATGACAACATGCAGATTCTTCAGGGGATAAAGGGAAAGGCTGTAGATTTTGCAGGATGTGTAGGAAGTCCTGGGTTGATGCACCTTAGGAATTACTTTCTCCAGCTGCATGGCTTCATAGTTCAGAAGACAGGCAAGCAGCACTTGAAATGTCAGAAAACATAAAATTTCTTATACACAGGTTTATCCAGGTCATAAACCAGTATGACTAACACTGCCATTTTTAAAGGAAAAAGGAAGAACTGAAGTGATATAGACTTTCCATTCCTTGCCCCAAGCAAGAACTATTACTTAAACATAAAAACACTTGTCCTCAGCACTGTGCATCCAAATTTAATTTGGAATACTCTCAACATTCTCATCATTATGAGATTCTCTCTGCAACTGTTTGTTCTTGTCTGTCATTGAGAAACTTCAGTCCAGACAGAACCAGGCAGGCTGCTGAGGAACTTGCTAGCGTAGCTGACATGGCAGGGAGCTGATGCTACTAAGAGGTTACTGCTCTGCTTGGTAGCACTTCCAGAAGCAGACTTCACCTTCAAGGCTCATGATTCTGGTTGCAGAAGAGGTAAGAAGCCCAACTACTTGAGTTTCTCTATAGCTTTGTCCCTTAGTGCCACTTCCTGTTACACTGTTTCCTCCTCAGGGTAGCATATTAAATTAAAATAGGGCAATGATATACCAAACAAAGTTCTTAAGCAGGTAAGTTAGCATTCAGAGATTTCCTTGTTTATGCAAACAAAAATTACCAAAAAAAGAAGAAAGAAAGCCTAAAACAATGAGAAGCACAATGCCATTGAAATTCAAAGAGAGTTGAGAAGAGGCATCTCCAAATATGACAGACCAGACTACTGAAAACAGGTATCTAACAGCAGTTCCAGTGGGCTGCAGCCATGCATTATTCTTAGGCAAAAAAAAATAATTCAAATTATTTGGTGAAAAGAAATGTCAAATGAACTGGACATCTTACTTTTGTTGGGTTTTTTCCTCCCTTTATTTATTTTGCACTGTGGAGTTAAGAAGGTTTTTTGACAGATACAATTAGAATCTGTCACATAACACGGGAAACAGTATTTTAAAAACCAGCCCACAGTGCAGGTATTTTGGCAGATTTATCATCACACAGCTTGAATGGTAAACACTTAACAGGATGAATTCTGGGTTGGTTTTGTTTTGTTTTTTTCCCCTTTATTTTAACAATGGGAACAATTACTTCAGTTCGAGCTTTAAGCAAACTAAAGCCAAACCCAAGATAAAAGGAGTAGGATTATCAATAATAATTACTCTTACTTTTAAATTTGTTAGCCTATTTTTCTGTCCCCAGTGTTTGCAAACTGAGTAATATGGAGAATGATCTGTTAGACGCAGGCAGAACATGGAATGATTGGTGAAACTTCCATGGCACAGTATTTCCTGAGTTAGTTTCTGAGTTTAAAATGTTCTACATTGTATTTTCACAACCCTGGAGTTTGCACTGTTTCTTTTTCCTCCAAGTCTGAAGATCACCCCATGGATTAACAAATGATTGAGGATTCTCTCTTAAAAGACTCTTTAAAAAACTGTCAGAATCAGCCTGAGACAAAGATTTATTATGAACTATTTAAAGGGCTTAATATATGTATCCCCAAAGAGCCCTTGGAGCAAACTAAAAAGGAAGAATGGAATTCTCAAAGAATGGGAAAAAATCTCCAATGCCCCACTTTCTTCACACCGTGATTACTGTTTACTCAAAGGATAAAATGCCTAACCTGTCACATGAAGTTTTCAGAAGCCATAGTACTGCTGATGTACAGGGAAAAAATCCAAAACAATGAGCCTCAACAGTAATATGCCTAAGAAAGGCAGCTGTAATTTGCTTTCTAACCTGTTCACTAACACACTAATGTGGCTACATCTTGTAGAAAGAGCTGATCTCCTGACCCAGACAGCAATCAAACAACTGCCAGAGTGTTTGCTGTCACACAAGCTGTGACCATTACCTTAATTATACGTTACCATATAACAAACCTTCCCTAATGAGCAACTCTTCTCCCACCTGTGTGCCAGCTAACCCTTCTGTCCTTGAAGAGCACCACAGCAGATGATTTCAATTTGAAATTTGAAAAAGCGTATTTGTATGCATTCCTTCCATCAGATAGAAATATTGCATATTTTAACTGGGTTAGTTGCTTTATTAGAGTACCAACACTATTAAAAAAAAATTATACAGACCCATACTGAAGAAAAGGAATCAGAAAGAATCATGCTATACTACAAGTAAATTTTAAGCAAGGGTTTAGTGGTGTGTCCACATCTAAGTATGTCCACCTTTACACATTCTTTTGTGTTTAAAGAAGTGTGCAAAATGCTTTTACACTGACATTTCCCATTTTCTCTCTAAATCCAGGCATCATACCTGGCTTCACAGTTTACCCAAATATCTGCCTTTCCTCTCTGAAACTAACTTCCAGGAGGTTTTGTCCTCTCTAATTTTTCTGTCTATATACAGCATTTAAACATGGACTTGATGGGTGGATCATTGCTGGATAAGGAACTGGCTGGATGGTTGCACACAGAGAGTGGTGATCAAGGGCACAAAGTCCACCTGGAGACCAGCGACAACTGGTGTCCCTCAGGGGTCAGTGCTGGGACCAGTGCTGTTTAACATCTTTGTCAGTGACACGGACAGAGGAATCAGTGCACCCTCAGCAAGTTTGCAGATGACACCAAGCTGTGTGGCAGAGTCGACTTGCTAGAGGGCAGGGATGCATCCAGAGGGACCTGGACAGGCTGCAGAGCTGGGCCCAGGCCAACCTCATGAAATTCAACAAGGCCAAGGGTAAGGTCCTGCACCTGAGTAGGCACAACTCCAGGCTGAGTGGTGAATGGCTGAGCAGCCCTGAGGAAAAGGACCTGGGGGTCTGGGGTGATGAAAAGCTCAACATGAGCCTGCAGTGTGAGTGTAGCCCAGACAGCAACTGAGTGCTGGGCTGCATCAAGAGCAGTGTGGGCAGCAGGGCAAGGGAGGGGATTCTGCCCCTTTGCTCTGCTCTCGTGAGACCCCATCTGGAGTCCTGTGTGCAGTTCTGGAGCACAGGAAGGACATGGAACTGTTGGAGCGGGTCTAGACGAGGCATAAAGATGATCAGAGGGCTGGAGCAGCTCTCCTTTGAGGACAGGCTATAAGAGTTGGGGCTCTGCAGCCTGGAGAAGTATCTTCCAGTATCTGAAGGGGGCCTACAGGAAGGCTGGGGAGGGACTATTGACAAGGTCTTGCAATGACAGGACAAGAGGCAATGGGTTTAAACTCCAAGAGGGTAGATTTAAACTGGATGTTAGGAGGAAGTTGTTTGCAGTGAGGGTGGTGAGACACTGGCACAGGTTGCCCAGGGAGGCTGTGGCTGCTCCCTCCCTGGAAGTGTTCAGGGCCAGGTTGGAGGAGGCCTTGAGTCACCTGTGCTAGTGGGAGGTGTCCCTGCCTATGGCAGGGGATTGGAACTAGATGATCCTTGAGGTCCCTTCCAACCTTAACCATTCTATGATTCTATGAATAATTTTCCTCTGTTATCTGACATTTAGGATGTTTTTGTTCACACTACAATTTACAGGACACCATATCCGATAAAGAAGAGCTTCTCTTTCAACAGAAGTTAGATCTTTGTTCTATCTTAGATGCGGTACTGAAGAACAGAGGGAAAGAGTGAGGCACAGGAATCTGGTTTTGGCCTACCTGGCATATCTTATGGGACAGTTTTAGCATTTTACCTACTTGTGCAAAATGCAGACTTCCTATCTGATTTGTGTTTCGCTATCCAAGTAAAAGTGGGATTCAATATAGAAAGACTTAAAAATGTAGAAAGACTTAAAATTACATCAAAAGATGATCAGGAGGAACATTAGAGGGACCTAAGTAGCATTCAGGGCAGATGACTGAACAATTAGAGAAAGAGATGAAATTTGATGCTAACAAGTGTAATGTGCAGCACACACTCTTGTAGAAATTACTCCTGTATATTGAGGCATTTTAAATAGCTATAGTTAGATAATAGAAGGAAAAGTAAATATCTCAGTGAAAACATCTGCTCTGTATGGAGACCATTATGACTAAAAAGTTAAATGATATGCTAGAAGAATAAAAAGTAATATAAAATTAATGAATTAGCAAAGAAAGCATTACAATGCCATTATGTAAATTAAATGTCCAAGCTTTACACTGAATATTGACAAGGTCTTGTAATGACAGGACAAGGGGCAATGGGTTTAAACTGGCAGAGGGGAGACTTAAACTGGATGTTAGGAGGAAGTTGTTTGCAGTGAGGGTGATGAGACACTGGCACAGGTTGCCCAGGGAGGCTGTGGCTGCACCCTCCCTGGAGGTGTTCAAGGTCAGGTTGGACGAGGCCTTGAGTGACCTGTAGTGGGAGGGGTTCCTGCCTATGGCAGAGGGTTGGAACTTGAGGTCCTTTCCACCCTTACCATTCTATGATTCTATGATACTGTGTTCACTTCTGGGCATTCCCTATTAGAGAATGGCAACAGAAAAAATCTAGTAGAAGGACATCTGAAGAGAAATTAATAAGATTATAAATATTTAGCTTTAAGTGATGATAAATCAGAAGCGACATGACAAAAGGTACATAAAATAATGAATGATATGCAGAAGATTATATAAGAGCAAGGAGATTTCCAATAAACTGAAGTGAAAGCATATTTCGAGCTGATTAAGAAGAGGTAATTTTCCCCCACAACTTTTAATGTATGCAATGCACAATCGATATGCATATAAGAACTACAAAAAAGAGCTCAGTATCTGTGAGAGTAAAAAGAATCACCACATCACACTATGTATAATAAAATTTACATGAGATGTTAAGCATTGTGCCTCAACTTACAGTTACCGTTCTGTAGATTCTACGCAGGGTTTGGAAATATTTGGTACCAGCTGTTCTAAAAGACAAGCTAGCGGGCTAGATAGACAATGGCATCCTGGCCTAGATCAGGAACAGTGTGGCCAGCAGGACAAGGGAGGTTATTCTTCCCATGTACTCAGCACTGGTCAGGCCACACCTTGAGTACTGTGTCCAGTTCTGGGCTCCTCAATTCAAGAGAGATGTTGAGGTACTGGAAGGTGTTCAGAGAAGGGCAACGAAGCTGGTGAGGGGCCTGGAGCACAGCCCTGTGAGGACAGACTGAGGGAGCTGGGAGTGTGCAGCCTGCAGAAGAGGAGGCTCAGGGCAGACCTCATTGCTGTCTACAACTACCTGAAAAGAGGTTGTAGCCAGGTGGGGGTTGGTCTCTCCTCCCAGGCAACCAGTGACAGAACAAGGGGACACAGTCTCAAGTTGTGCCAGGGGAGGTCTAGGCTGGATATTAGGAGGAAATTCTTCGCAGGGCAAGGGAGGNCTTATAATAGCCTTCCAGGATCTGAACGGGGCCTACAGGAAGGCAGGGAAGGAACTATTGACAAGGTCTTGCAATGACAGGACAAGGGGCAATGGGTTTAAACTGGCAGAGGGGAGATTGAAACTGGATGTTAGGAGGAAGTTCTTTCCAGTGAGGGTGGTGAGACACTGGCACAGGTTGCCCAGGGAGGTTGTGGTTGCTCCCTCTCTGGATGTGTTCAAGGCCAGGTTGGAGGAGGCCTTGAGTGACCTGTACTAGCGGGAGGTGTCCCTGCCTATGGCAGGGCGTTGGAACTAGATGATCCTTGAGGTCCCTTCCAACCTTACCATTCTATGATTATTATTGGAATGGGCTGCCCAGGGAGGTGGTGGACTCACAGTCCCTGGAGGTGTTCAAGAAAAGAATGGATGAAGCACTTAGTGCCATGGTCTACTTGATTGGTAAGGGCTGGGTGCTAGGTTGGACTGGATGATCTTGGAGGTCTCTTCCAACCTGGTTGATTCCATGGTTCTGTGACAATGTTCACTCATATTTACATGAATCTCTGTGCTCCTAAGAATTTCCTCTTCTATATTAAGATCTGTGGCAGGAGATGTTTCTCTTGCTTACTCATCCACCATCAGGTTTAAAATTCTTCAGTGGTTTCTAAGTAATCAGTAGCAGAGGGGGGAAAAAAAAAAAGATTATTTTCAGAAGGAATAAACTTTTTGACCTTCCCCTTCCTCCTTTTGCTGGCTTTACATTGGAATACTCTGATGCACTTTCTCTAGAAGCTGATCTGTATTAAGGTAAGAGTAGATCCTGAAGATAAGGGCATCTGCAGTGGATCTCTTGCAAGTGGTCCCTTTCTTTGAGCATAGAAAAAATCAAGTATTTTCATCTGAAGTCATTGCAGGTGCTCAAATGGACTTAGTATTAAGTTCATAATTGAGAAGTTCCATCCTCTACCTGAACTGAGATGTTGACCTTTATATATTAAAAAATATTCTCTAGGTTTTCTCCACTCTACTACTTAAAAAGGAGCAAGCAGCTTGTAAAGCTTGCCCATTACCATTATGGATTGTTCATGAAGACTGTATGCTGAGGTCCATCTCCTCAATCTTTACAGCTACTCTTTAGAGTTAAAAAACTGTTACTAGACAGATTGTATAAGAATGAAGATTTTATAGAGAAACATAATAACAATCACACTGTTTTCAAAGAAATTCTATGTAGCATATTATATATTGCAGTCAAAAGGGTTTGCTCTCAGATTATATTCTGTATATTAAAATACTAACAGCAATTTAATCTTGGTATAATATTAATGGACAGTTATAAGGTAATCATGGAAGAACATAAATCTTGCATGCAAATACTCTGCAATGCATCTGTCTTGCTACAAAAAACACAAATGATATGAACAGGCTTTAATGAACTATTGTGTAAATAAGTTCTTATATGCTGCAAAATATGACTTGCAGTGTGAAATTACTTATCAAAGCCAAAAAGTGATGTTAACATCAAGAGTGATCCATATCCCCTTTTTACTTTCTTACTGGCTTAGTCATGACATAGCTCATTGTATGGTTCACTGTTTTACAGGGAAAAAAAAGTTTGTTATGTCAAGAAACCTAATTTCAAACTATTTTTTCTTAAGTGCTATTTATGTTGAAATACAAAACAAAGCTCCACACCTCTCAAAAGCCTGTGTTAAATATCTGTAGTTTCCTATTTAGGCACCACAAACTCCTCTAGAAAATCCCAGTACAGTTTAAATTGTGATTTCATCTGAAAAATGTTAGTAGGTGCTTAATATAATCAAGTGTTAGAATAATGATAACGATTACCTCATCATATTGGTAATTTTTGCATTCTGTTAGCAAATTTTGCTTTTGCTAACATGATGCAAAAGTTGTTAATATAATGAGTCTCATTGTATTAGCAACTTTCTATCACATTAACAAAGATTAAAATTTGCTAATGTAATATGACAGTCACTGACATAAGATTAGTGCAAACAGAGACCAAACTCTCTATAGGCCTCCTAAAGGTAATGCTGAACATGTAAGCAATACTCATTTGTTATTCCTTTGTGGTATACACTTGGAGTGCCATAAGTGTCACATCCATCTACACTCACTGAATGTTCTCCAAGAAGGTCCATTTTATTGAACACTAATGAAGCCAGGAGACAACGATTAACTTTTGATGCAAAATCATGAACCATAAAGTTTCCTTGTTAGAAGATAAGTGACTCATGCAAATGGATCAGCTGATGTTTATACAACATAGGAATGTGTCAGGTTCATAAAATCTGACATTAGTAATATTGCTGATTAATTTATACAGGACCTTCCATCACGAGCATACTGATGGCTACACACATATTAAACACATTCAGCAAACACCCCTGCACTACAGTGCTTATTGGGGTCTCCCAGAAGAGATTTCGCAAGTAGGAAAGAGTTTATGGCATAAATGTCACAACATTAATAAATGACAAACAGCAGGACTCAACCTGAATACAATGATGGTCTTTCTGCATGCTTGAATACTGCAATGTCAAAGTGACTGCACAGTCCTTTCCACACCTGCACGAGTGACCTGGTTAGCAAGATATGCTTAGGCATGCATATATCAAGGAGGATTAAGAGGCTTTAGCCATGTCAATGTTCCCTGACTCCTGCTGCAGCACTGGTATCATTCGTATTGCTTTAGGGCCCCCTGTCCCAGACTTCAAACTTGAAGAGCCACAGAGAAGCTGCAGCACTACCTGAGAATGGAAGAATAGGTTGCTCTTCTCAGAGGAAGCCTAACCTTGCTTAAATAGTCTGACTTTAATGAGCAGCTGAGTCACACGCTAAGTTAAAGAAGAGTTGTGATGGACTATTACTATGAGAGCTTTGGAAGTGGAGCTTGCTCTCACCTTCTGTTTTGAATCTTTTAGACCAAGCCACATAACGACTCCTACTCTTGGAAGTACCCTTTTATGTCCTGTCTCAGAACAATCTACAAAACAGAAGTACTGCTTCCTGAAGCCTGCATGCATGTAATGTTGGGATTTAACATACTAACTACCACATGTGGCTGCCTGACTGCAATTCTGCTCTGACAAAAGTTAAAATGAAATGCAACAGTTAGCCAACACAACGACTATCTACAATAGCGAACAATTAAACACCACTAAAATATTCTCTGAATGTAGAAGAGCTGCTTGCCTACAGCCTGAAGTGAGAAACCATGGTATCAGAAAGACAGTAGACAGAGGTTTTCAATGAATAATCTCAGCATAGCCTCATGCATAGAATAATGAGCATTTGGTTTACAGTCTCTGTCTTCCTTTCAGGAAAATCATCAGTAAATTCAGCTCATATAATGCAGGCACTGAAGAAAAAGGCAAAAGGCAAAGAGCAAGCAGGATTCCTGCAGAACAAACCTACTGAGTAAACTGAGAACCCAGTAAGTAACTTCAAGAACTGCACAGATAAATAAGACACGTCCCAAGTATTGACTTGCTTTATGCTTGATATGTTTTTTATAGCCAATGAATCTGCTTTGTGGTCAAGAGAATTAAAATGTTAAGACATTAGAATCATCTGAGCTGTGAAGTCCTAAATACTGTGGCACAACCACAAGTCCCACAGTCGGGTTTGTAAGTAAAGGAGAGAGCTGAAGTAGGAGCTAGATTTTTACAGAGTATGAATAGCCTTTTGGCACCAGAAGAATTTAAAACTGGATTCACAGCTTCATGTTAGTATGCCGTTTTCTTTTACTATAAACAGCAGGCTGAAGAAAAATCGAAGTTTATGATAAACTGTATTTCAGTTCAGGGTACTAAAATACAAAATGGAACAGTCACGAGCTTTTGATTTCCTTCAGTACTTGGGATGCAATTTCTGTGAACAATTGCTTAATTAGGAGGTCATTTCTTTCAGGAGGAGTGTGTTAAGTGAAGCCCTAACCACTTATTGTTGTGAACAGCATGTAGCCTTTTTTCTTTGCTAGAACAGTATTTCTGGAGCTTATTTGTAACTGTATTTTAACATGGTAAACTGTATAGTGCCGATCTAAATGTCACAGGCACAGTTCTGTTTGTTGGGGGTTTTTTTGTTTGTTTGTTTTGGTTTTTTGTTTTGTTTTGCTTGGTTTTGTTTTAATTTTGTTCTGGTTTGCTTCTTTGCTTTCCATGCAGGAATCCTATTCTGCCTTCCCCAGTTTTATTTGACTCTGACAGTTCACAGTTGAGCAGTTCAGCTTCCTTAATTCACCTCACTCGACAATCACAGGGCCTGATCCTGCAAGTCAGCTTTACAATTGCACTTGGAAGCTGTCACGGAAACCATGTGAGAGATGAATTGGTTCTCACCATTTCTGAAAATTAGGTCACTTGTTTAAGACATTAAAAGGAACCTAGGAGTTATGACTTGAGGCTCACATCACATTTTTTTTGCCTGTGTAGACTCCTTAGCTAATGCACAGAAATAGATTATTAATAGTGTAGTTCTACTAAGACGATCTGTTTGAAGAGGTTCCTAAACAGACATATTCCATCATTCAAGTCTTCATATTTATGTGGAGTTGTATGAATGTTGAAGATTTTTTCCACAACGCTTCCATAATGGCAAAGATCTTTGGATTGACACACACACAAAAATAATCTAGGTCATATGGGGACAGTGTAGAAACCCTAACACAGCACCAAGGGCAGGTTTGGAGGAATATATTGTGGTCTCCTAAGGCACAGAGGCAGAGGGGTTAATTGAGACAAAATCATTTACCATTATTTTTCCCCCTGTGCACTTTGTACCACATAATTGCTGAATTCTGCTTTGCCATCTTGTGCTGGTTTGAGCTAATTGGAATATTTTTTAGCAGAGAAAATTGTACTAAAGGCTG
>VWYK01051448.1:2487-13373 GCA_013399775.1 Semnornis frantzii | reverse complement strand
CATTCTATGATTCTTGATGTGTTAAGTAGCATAGCAAGGACATATGATGGAAAACTGTGTAAGGCAGCAGTAATCTAGGGAGCATTAGAAAGAAGTCTGGGTACCACAGCAGATATTAAAGGATATGCAGGTCTCTGGATACTTGTTAAGGAAGTTTTCCTCATTAAAGTGGGTTTTAACATCCTCCATAAAAGTCTGCCCTGCATTATGGAGAATGAATGTTGTGAAAAATGAAGAGGACAACCCTTGCTGCTGTGTGTAGATATGAAAAATAGAAGTAGGCAATGGAGTTTCCTCCAAACCCACTGAAATCCAAAGGGTAGATTTACCGCTTCAGGTCAAATATTTGAGCTGATTTCCAGCATTTCCTCCTTAATTTTATCAGCAGACAAAAGCTAAGAAGCTTCTTAATGGAGTAAAAAGGGAAAATAAAAAAAGGTCAAAAATCACCTTCCGTTTTCTTTAGTTGCACAAAGAGTCTTTACTCTACTGCATGCTTCTGTACATTGGGAAAAGGCCTGTAACAGGATTTCTTCTTCTAGGGAAGGTGTGTAACCTTGGGCTTTGGACATGTCACATGCAAAATCCCATAACCAGAGTTCAGGGCTTTAAGGAGCTACAGCAGATGCTTTAAATCCTTGTTTCCGAGAGCTTCCTTACACTCACAGCTCTGTCTACTGAGATGTGAAATATTTTGGTATGTGATCTGACCCCAACCTTCAAGTGCTAATTTATAGAAAAATAAAAATATAACTGGATAATGAATGATAAAAAACCCACAACAACCCCCACCCAAAACAGTGAAAAAAACAAACAACCCAAAACAAAACCTAACAAAATAAACCTAAAACCCAAACCAAAACTACAAATCAAACAAACCCAACCACAGGACCAAAAAACCCCAAACGACCAACTCTCCATAAAACCAAACTAAAACCCACAGCAGTTGTCCACAACTCCTGAGAAGTATGAGAAATTGTAAAGGGGGTGGGGGAAACTCAATTCCTTAATCTTTTTCCCTACTAGTCAAAAAGTCCCAGCCTGATGTGACTGCTGCAGTGCCATCTTTTTCCAAATTAATGTGCAGTCTTTCTGTAAGCTCTCAGCAATCTTGTGGGAAAAAAACATAAAATCTTTTTAATAACGTCTCACTGTGACTCCCTTTAAGAAATAATTACATCCAATAGTCTTACCATAATAGCTTTTTCCCTTAAATCAAATGGAGGAGTGGGGAGAAGAGGTACTGTAGTGAGTGAGCTTTTCCTGCTCTAATTTGCTACAGCCTCATGGTTTACAGAGTCACAAAAATACAGAATATATTTGTTTGAAAGAGATCTTTAAGATCATCAAGGTCAACCTGCTACCCAGCACTGCAGGGTCAACACTAAACCATATCCCTTAGTGCCAGGTCTACATGCTGTTTAAGTACCTGCAAGGATGGTGACTCTGCTGCTGTCCTCGACAGACCATTCTAATGTTTGGTAACCCCTTCAGGGAAAAAGTATTTCCCAATATCCAACCTGAACGTCCCCAGGCACAGCTTGTAAGCATTTCCTTGTCTATTGCTTGCCACCCAGGAGAGGAGGCTACCACCTCCTCGCTGAACCTTGCTTTAGGTAGGTGTGGAGAGTGATGAGCTCTTTCCTCAGCCTCTTCTTCAGACAGAACAACTCCAGCTCCCACAGACATTTCTCACATGTTATGTGCTTCAGGCCTTTCATGAGCTTTGTGGCCCTTCTCTGGACACACTTCAGCAACTCAGTGTCCCTCTTTGTAGTGAAGGGCCCAAGACTGAACACAATACTCCAAGTGTGTCCTCACAAGTGCTGAGTACAGGGAAACCATCACCTCTGGTTCCTGCTGGGCACAGTGTTTCTAATGCAAGCTAAGTTAGAGCTATGGTGAAGGGCACGGTCAGCTGGTAGAAAAGCACTGAACCACCAGTGAGAGGAAATACTAGCACTTGTCAGCTCTGTCATGAATAAAACAACTCTAGTACTGAAAAAAAAAAAATTGCATCATGACTTCAGGCTATGTTCCTTCCTATCTGCCCTAAAAAAATAGTAGTGATATTCCTAGCTCAGAGGGATGCCTTCACAGACAGGTCTGTGAGAGTGTGCATATTCTGAGCATGTAAATATTTTCTGCCTAAAGCAGTGTGGTTACTCCTTGTCACCTTTATCTTCTGGGACAATCTGCATCATCCTCGGTCTGGTTTGTGAAGCTTTTCCTGCAGCTAACAGATCAGCTCCCAGCACTCTATATCCAAGGTGAAATGGCTTGGGCACATGCCCAACAGAGACCCAGACTCCTGGGTGGTAATTCTGACTTGAAAGGAAGGGAAGACATTTCACCTTTTTGCGTGTTTTAATGATAGCATCTAAGTTGCAATGAAATTGGAGGCAGTAATTTGTCTGACAGTACACAAGTCTGCATGCACAACTTAGAAAGGTAACAACTACCAAACAGCAAAGAATCTCCAGAAAAATGTAGTGCTTGCCTTTTTTCACATTGCTTCTTTGCCTTATGCTAGCTAAACTGTTGCATGGCAGTAATAAGTTGCTCTGAGTGTTGCATCTGGTGTCAAACAGTAAACCACACAGGTTCAGGCTGGCATTTGAAGTGATGTTGCAACTGTGCTACTTATACTTGTCAGTCATTGATCTTGCTATGCAGAATGCTTTGTTGTAGCAAACAACGTGTGTGCTTTGCTGGGAGTGGAGCTGGAGAATAGAGCTTTTTGCTAGTCTGAAAACTGTGAGTAAATTGATGCCTTGAGATGAGAAAAGCAATGGGCAGACAAACCTGTGTGTATCCAAATTGCTGGTGGAAACTCGAAATACCTGTGAAGTGCAGGACTTTGGTGGTTTGGGGTTCATAGGGGTTTTGTATAGTGCTTTGTTTTTTGTTTGTTTTTTAATTTTGTTTGTTTGGTTTTTTTTTCCTACTTTTTTTTTTCCTCACAGTTGTGAAAAAACAGATTTATTTTTGTGTGACCAGAAGGCTAGCTTAATACTGACAAAAGGCATGGTTTATTCAGCAAAAATGTTTGTTATGCTGTGCATAGGGTTATTTAGTGTGGAAAAACAAGAGGCTGAGGGCACACTCTCCTCTCTACAGCTCTCTCAAAGGAAGTTGTAATGAGGTGGGTGTTGGATAGCAAGTGCCAGGATGAGAGGAAATAGCTTGAGGTTGCACTGAGGAGGTTTAGGTTTAAAATTAGGAGACTTTTTTTCCCTGAATGGGTAGNGGAGGATCGGCCGGGGAGGATTAGAAGAAAAGTGGTTAGTGAAGTTATTCAGCAGAGAGGAGAAGCCAGAGCTGCTAGCCCAAGACCCAAGCAGCAAGCAAGCCCGTAAGTCCCTCGTGGCCCAGACTGCCAGCTTGAGAGACTCTTATCTTCTTTGTTTTGGTTTTCTTATACCTAAACATTGCAGCAAGCCTCTGAGTGAAGTAGACATCACCATGGTCTTACCTTCACAGCCTACAGTATAATTTTCTCTATTAAAGTATTCCAATTAGCTCAAACCAGCACACCAGCCCTAGAAGCATTTAAAAGTTGTGTTACATGGGATACTGAGGTACATGGTCTAGCAGCAGTCTTGGTAGTGATGGGTTTATGGGTGGACTGGTGGACTTCATGATTTTAAAGATCCTGAACAATGCTGTGGCTCCAGCCTGAACAATGCTATGATCCTTTAAGAGGTCTCTATTGTGTCTTCAAAGCCCCTGTCTTGTTTGTTTCTGACTCCAACAATAAATCTTCAAAACAATTGCTTGAAGACTCCATGTGGTCTCCCCATCACACTATATCTGTTGGTCAACTCCTGGGGCTTCTGAAACTTTTAGCTGAGGCTAGGGTTGTGATGAGACTTGGCAGCTGGCTGGCATTTGGCAGTGCTAAAAAAGGAGAACGGCAAAGCTTCTCTCATGCAGTCAGCTAAAAACCTTCTACCTCTTCCTGCTGCTTGGGCTCTGAAAAGACCCCCTGTGCTATCTTAAACACTGCAATCAAGTCAGCAGAACCTGCCAGGAGGAGTTGGAGTCTCTTACTCCATTGTCATCAAGAACCTGCCTGTCACATTCTCTTCTGCTGCTGCTTTACTGGCTCCTCTACTTCCTTAGCCAAACCTTTAATTTATTTTTAGGCCAGGTGTACAAAAGAAGAGTGGGTTAAAAAAAATCTAGTGTTGTGCAAAAAGGAAGTAAGAGTGTAAATGCTTCAAAGAGGTTTGCAGTGCTGGACTTCCTTAGGTATTAATTGGGGTGTGGAGGTAGATCACTTCAGGCAGCAGAGTGTTATGTAAAGTGGGAAAGGAAGAGTTCAGTGCAATTATCAGTTATAATTGCTGTGAAACTGATAAGAAATTTTCCACGACTTGAATTGTACTCTAAATCTGGTTCTACAAACAAAGCAGATAGAGGTGGGCATCTCAAGGTCCTGAGAGAGGGTTCAGCTGGCATCAAACCATTGCCTGCCCTCCAGTGCACAGGGGCACAGCTGGACAAATACTGCAGTGGGCAGAGAAGGAACATTGCCTCATGCCAGCTGGGAAAGAAACTGGTATACAGAATGAATGATGAGACAAGAGCTGGTTTGAGAATGCAAAAAAGACTTAAAAAATAATGTAGCATAACACCTTCTCTCCCTTCCCCTCTGCTTTACTCTGAAAGAGAAAACAAAAGCAGGGTGTATGAACTGGCACTCTTACCTGCAGGAAAACTGGTGCTGCACGTTGTGGTAGCAGATTAATGTGTGTCTAAAGCAGGCTTCAGAACTGTGAGCAGTGCCTCCACTTCTACATCAAGAAAGCCCAAGGAGATGAGCAGGCATCACCTGCAGTTTGGTAGGACCCACACCCTGATTTTTTGGGCTGCCTTCAGTTAAGGAGCACTGCATTCTAAAAATTGTTTCATTAATTTCAGGTTTTACCCATGGCAATGAAGTTGAGCACATCTGTAGGTTTGTGGCACTTTGGGGCTTTGCTTGAAGTGTTATCTGTACAGAAATCATATAAATGGTAATGTGAGCTGCAATTCATTCAGCCACTAAGAGGAGGGAATTGTCCAAAGAGCCATTTCATGGGATTTTGGGATGGTTCTGGTATATTTGGCTTTTGTCTACTTGGCTTTCTCTGGCATCATGAGTGTTTGAGAAGTTTTGTTTACCCTGTGGGGTTTTTTGGTATTTTTTTTCTTATTTTTATTTATCTTTAAAGGAACAAAAACTTTCCAGCAACTCTAAAATTGAAAGAAGATTTGAGGTTTGTCATCTTGTCACCTTGAGAGTCTAGCGAGAGGTGTCCCTGCCCATGGTAGGGGTGTTGGGATGAGATGATCTTTAAGGTCCCTTCCAACACAAACCATTCTCTGAACCTATGAATCTCTAGGATAACACAGCCTGCTCAGCACAAGCCTGGGGGAGAGTCAGCTCAGTGAATCCTAATTAATGAAAATTATGAAAGGATGCCCAGCTTAATGCAGTGATTTAAATTGTTTTCCAGCTTCAGTCATGCACCATAAACAGTAGAGGGCAAACTATGAAGCTTCAGAAAAGTATTTTAACAGTCATGTCAAAATAAAATAGATGGCACTTTGGCTTAAAAGGGTTGCAAAATGTTGTTTTACATAATAAAAGTGGTAGGAGTTAATACTAATTTGAACTACTGCAGCTTAATCTTTCCTGAAAACCTGTTCTGGCTTTTTTTTTTTTCCAGAAGTATGTTTTGCTGACAAGTGTTGGACTGTTACAGTCTCTTCACCTTGCAATTGAAATTCAGAAGAGGGAAGGTCCATGTGGATTGGGCCCTAAGTCTGCAGCACTGTAAATAGGATTTGGAATCCATATGGGATTTCGATACACTCCCTAGAAACAAATTCCAACTGTTCCAATATGGCTTATGCAAAGAGACTAAAATAAATTCTGCTCTTCTGCTGAAAAATATGCTAGCTTTCTTCCTGATAAAAATGGATCTTCCCTTACAATGCCAATAATGACGTTCAGTGCAAAACTAAATGGATGCTCTGAATCCATTAGGAGCAGCAGACTGGCAGCTTAATGCAATAAGAAATCTTGAAACCTGATTTACATATCCATTATTAATTCATACTGGTAGGATGTTTTAGCACAAATATGGTAAAGAACCAACTTAATTTTCTTTTCTCTCTCCTCCTTTTCTTAAATAAAAGACCTCTTCCTCACCAGACCTGCCTAGTGGTGTAATGTACAAGCAATTTAATTTTTATTGTGCTTTCTGATTAGCATAGTGGGAATCCTCAGTCAGAAAGACTGGCTTTGTCTTCTTGCTCTGCACATAACACAGCAGCTTGTGAGAGGCAGCTCAGCAAGCCCAGCATCTCCAACTGCTCCTGGTTTTAAGTTCAGCAGCCCAAGAAGTAATCTGTCAGTCTCAGTGGCAGCTACTAACAATGCTCAGGCTTTTCATCATCTCTGCCTTTAATTCCCTGAAATGGGGCAGACTGCCAGTCTCTGGTGGCTCAGACTCTATTGGAGCATGGAAGGAGAGAAAGAAAACTTGAACAATTGGGTTAATTTTTTTTATCTGTATACCCTTATACATTTTATGCAGTTCCATCTGCTGTCAGTGCCTGGAGATAGCTTTTTTTTCTTTTCTTTAGAAGCCCCCTGTGCCTGTTACTAATTTTGACTTTTTTTTGTTTGTTTACTCTCTGTCACTCTGTCATATTTGCTGAAACTATTCTTTTTTTATTGTAGTCTCAGTGACATCAGTAATGTGCCTATGTCTCTTCATGTGTAGTTCATCTTCTTTCTTCGGTCCTCTGCTATATTGCAGGAAAGAAATAACAGCAGAGTTCTTTTTATATGCTGTAAATCCCTTGTTTTCTTTCTTCCCATCTGTTTTCCTCTCTCAGCTATGGACTGCTGCTTCTGCCAGAGCCTTTAACTTATTTTCAGCCTCTATTGGTTCAGTTTGGAGATAGGATTGCTGTAGTATTTCCATGTCGTTACTGCTTGTGGTTTATTTCTCTTTCTAGGCCTTATTAGCTTTTTGTTCCCCCAAATGTATGTTGAAGAGAAGCAAGGTCACCTGAATGCAGTAGCAAATTTTTAGTTAAATATAAATGCAGAACATGAATGTGAGCAGGTTTGGATATCAAAGGTTTGCAGAGCTTACTGTATATATTTAGCCAGGATGTTAGCTGTGTTGTTTTCCTAGTCACTGTGATACTGAGGTTAGCCTTTATTTGTGGGTTGAAGATGTGAATGCTTTGGACAGGCCTTTTCCTGGAAGTGAATTAAGTCACAATTTCATGAAGTCAGCATTTTCCTCAGTTTGCACAAGGCCCTGTTGGACAATAAATTGCTTTGAAGAGAGTTGGAAAGCTACTGGCAACATGGGGGATTTATAGCCCTTGTCTGATATAAGGGAAGAGATGTGGGTGTTGGGGGAAGCCCTGTTCTGTTTTCTCTCTGGGGCTAAAGAAAGCCACCAAATGTAACCCAGAGTACTTTTAGACATTTACCCATCACTTGTTTAGATCAAAATCTGCATTTTTTTTGTCCAGTTTCCCCACCATCTGGTAACACATGTGAAATTGGAGCCCACAGATATGCTCATAAGGTTCATGGTTTTGTTATAGGTGTAGTTAGGGATGAGAACGATGTGCCCTCCACTGCCCCAAGTCTTGGTTTGGGACAGATCCAGTATGATGGTCACCTTTACCATTTTTTGTCCTCTAATCCAGCTTTCAGCAGCCTCAAAAGAATCTTGTCTGAAATAGATAATGGATCAGGGTACTCAATCAGGGGGTTACTTTCATAGAGTCTGGGAAGTGTCCCTTAAGAGAAGATGGCTCTGGGTGAATGCTACTCTTCATAGATTGACAGATCAGTTTAGGTTTGAAGGGTTTAGTCCCCAATCTCCTTGCCATGGATAGGGACACTTCCCACTAGACCAGGTTGCTCCAGGCCTCATCCAGTCTGGCCTTGAATACCTCCAGAAAGGGGGCATCCACAACCTTCTGGGGCAACCTGCTAGAGTATTTCTCCACCCTTGCTGTAAAGAATTTCTTCCCAATATCCAATCGGAATCTGCCTTCCTCAAGCTTCAGCCTACTCTTACCCTNGCCTTCCCCAAGCTTTCGCCTACTCTTCCCCTATCACTGCAAGTCCTTGTGAAAAGTTCCTTTCTGGCTATCTTTTAGGCCCCCTTCAGGTTCTGGAGGCTGCTCTATGGTCTCCCTGGAGCCTCTCCAGCTCTTGCATCCTGTTTCTGTGCTTAACCTTTAACAAAGATGAAGTGTTGGCTCTAATGGTCTCTTATGGGTATAAATAGGTGGAAAGTTCTCTCTGTAGCTCAAAGGCTAGAGAAATTCATGAAGCCAGTGATTTTGCATTTTGTTCTTTAGGACAGCTGTAGAGAAGCTGCTCTGGATGTTGTAGATGATCTGTAAACATCAGAGATGTATCTGCTATTTAGGCAAGAAACAGCTGGAAATCCCTTATGACAAGGGGAATGTTAATCCTCAGAGGGAATTACATGCTGTGGTCAGAGGTTACCCTAGGGAAGAGGATCTCGAGGTTGGCTTCTGGCTCATGTCAAAATAGATTTTTGCAGCTGAGTAAGGAAGTAGTGTTAAACTTCCACAGAAAGAAAGGGTGAAATGGAACAAATGAGTATTTAAGTGTTAAGATGTTATGAGCAAGCGAGACACAAAAACCTATGAAGGGAAGGAAATTTGTAGGCTTTGTCCATGTCAGTGCTGGAAACCTGAAAAAATGGGCAGGAAGGTCTAGAATAGCTCTTTTCTGAGCATAGATGACTGCACTGCATTGCAAAGCCCAGTGATAGCCCTATTAAACCCCCTGGGTCTGGCCTGTATTGCAAAGTTAGAATGAGAGAGAAATGAGGTGTGTCACAGGGAAGGCATTGCTACTTCTGAGGCTCTGATCAGAAGTCTGTTATTAGCTGGAATAACAGAGTGGTCAGCACTCTTTCTGTGCTGGGTTTGCTTTTCTGAAAGAGGTTCTGGGGTGGTGTGCTTCAGTCTCTCTAGTACCAGGTGATAGAATAGGAGAAAATGGCCTGAAATTGTGCCAGGGAAGGTTTAGGTTGGAGAATAGGAAAAAAACTCTTTCCTGCAAGAGTGGTCAGGCATTGGAACAGGCTGCCCAGGAAGGTAATGCAATCATTGTCCCTGAAGATGTTCAAGAAACATGTGGACATGGCACCTGGGGACCATGGTTTAATGGCCCTGGTGGTGTTTAGTTGGTGGTTGGACTCAATGATCTTGGAGGTGTTTTCCAACCAAAACAATTCTGTGAATTCTATGATAAGTTGAGGTAGCTTCCTCTGGTAAAACTCCCCCTCTTAATCCACCTGCTTTTCTGTGGGATGGATGCTTGGCTGTCACAAGACTTTAAGAAACTAACGATCCAACACCAAGTGAACTAAATGCCAGCTAACCAGTGGGACTACAGAGATTGAGATGAAATACAAACATCATCCACCTGCAGATTTGAACTGGTTTTCCTGGCAGTTCTTCAGACTGTTTGTGCCTTGTTTCCATGCTTTGCTTTTCCCCCCCCACCGTGACTAAATCAAGTGATATTAGTAGGGAAAAAAATCCTGGTAGGATAACTAGAGGTGGAAATTTTCAGATGACACAAACAATCCACAATCCTTAATCTGCCAGTCTTGGGGGAATGTTGGACTGATAATAAGATGAACTCATTGGATCAAAACCTTCTGGGTAGTTGGGTAAATTGGGTATAGTATGTTCTGTAACAGGACCAAATGAGAAGATGAGCTGCTGTGATTCATGGCTACATGTACAGCATATAGGCTGGGCACAGGAAAGCCTTGCTGACCTGCACGTCACACAGCCTGCCCAATGTCCTACTGATCCAAGTGGAAACTGGAAACTAGAGAGCTTTGATCAGAGGTAGGACTGCCTTGAAAACTGGCAAGGATTTCCCTAAAAGGCTCAAACAGCTCAGTCTTGGTTTAACTTTTTTTATTAAAGAATTTGAATGGTGGCTTGATCACGGTTTAAACTGCCTCTAAGGGAACAGATATTTGACAGTTCAGCAGATAAGATCTGGCTTTTTTCCAGCTGGGTGAATAATTAAGGTTTGGGACAATTTGCTCTTCATTGTTAGAGGATTTTCTGACAGTGGCTATTTTAAAGTAATTACCCTGTTTTTTCTACAAGCTACACTTCTAATGCAAACAAGATTTAACTCCGGGAGATCCCACGTGCAGCCTGTCAGAAGGGTGTTGTGCTGTTCCTTTTCAGCTTCATAACTGTAAGATATTTATTGGACTGGGAAGCTAATCTGGATAGCTGGCTCAGCCAAGAAGTGTATTTTGTTAGATAGGAGCTCACTACTTTGCCTTGGAAGAGACATATATAGTGCATGCATTTATTCATTTATTCTTTCATTCATTTGGCTCATCAATATGTTCTCCAGTGCAGGAATCTAGAGGTGGATAATGTCCTTCAAATTGCTTTGTATGAGCTGAGTGGGTTCATAGTTGTGCAGACTCCAAGGGTGCAGACTTCACTCCAGCAATGAAACAATTAATGGCAAAGTACACTTAATTCTCTTTCAAGGCCAGGTTGGACTGGGCCTTTTCAGCAACTTGGTCTAGTGGAAAATGTCCCTGCCCATGGCAAAGGGTTTGGAACGTTAAGCTTCCTTCCAACCCAAACCATCCTGTGACTCTGCTTGTAGGTGTCTTGTCTTTCTGTAAAGATGAGTTAGGTTTTATAAGTGCCTCTGAAATGTGTTGGCACATTTCTATGCAAGCTCCTTGTGATGGTTTGGGAGTTCCCTGCCCCCCCACAGTTTAAAATGACCCAGACTAGACCTCAGCCGGAGCTGGAAGTTAAGAGATGAA
>VWYK01051439.1:628-21080 GCA_013399775.1 Semnornis frantzii | reverse complement strand
TTTTTTTTTTTTTTTAAATCTAACTTCAAGACCTCTAAACACTTCAGCCCTACAGCTCACTACAGCCAACATAAAGAATTAATGACTACAAGCGACTCTTCCAGAAGAGGAATGCCTTCAGAAGATAAAGGACAGAGTATCTGTAAACATCTGTGTTGAGAGAAATCTATTAAAAATATGCATTCAATGAAGATATAAAACAGTCCAGAGAAGCCCAGTTTCTCATGTGTGTACCTGACCAACCCAACAGAGAAAGCCAAAACTGCAAGTCTTACAAAAGCATCCAAAGAAAGCATGAAAAATATCAACCTGGGAACAGTTACATCTGAAGTGGCATTTTTCTCAATAAACACACACATGCACACAATCTGCTGTTTGGCAACTAGCTGCCAGGGCAAGGAGAACTGCCACGGATCATAAGGAGCAAGCAAACAAAGCATAGATGTCAACAATCATGATGAATGTAAGAACTCGTGCAGTATAGATCTTCCCACTTTCTTTACCATTATGTTACTCTCCTTTAACTTCACCAAATAGCAATGATGATGCAAGCTTTATCTATAAAGGAAAGGAAGACAGCCTAAGGAAAACAGTGGGACAGAGAACAGGCAAGGGAACAACCAAGGGCTCCTGAAAGTTCTATTTCAGTCATTAAACCCTACAGCCCACAACTCTCCTGCATTGCACTGTGGGAAAAGGAAGGACTTTACACATGGAAGAATCTATAGGTAGCTAATGTAGGACTATCAGGGTTCATCAACAGGGAAGAGGTAAAAGCAGGGATTGGTGGAAGGAAAGCCATCCTCATTACTATGGTCAATTGAGAAAGAAGAGTATTCCTTGGCTCAATATTGAAAAATAAAATCAAATCAATGCATCAACCATCAGGCTTTTACATATTTAATAAAGGCCAGAGCACACAGAGAATTGCTGGTGCTTGCCTTTTTTCTTTTTTTTTAAGGTTGTGGATCATAATACAAGAGGCACAGTACTTCCTCCATCAGGCCTCTATTGTATTCCACCACTCTGTTTACTCCACCATTCAGCACTGTTTGCCAACATCTGCAATCAATCCAAAGCATTAACCTTATGTAGGGTTGGCCGTCTGGTGGTCTGAAAGGCCCAAATCTGAGTTGAAGCAGAGTATGCTGATGCTCTGTCTTCTAAGACGAAAGCAGTACAGCTTCTATCCTAAGTGATATACAAGAGGGAAGGGAGAGAATCACATGATAAATCTTCACATAGAGAACTGCTACACAGTTTGAGGAGAGCAGATTTACACACTGATGCTTGGGTGCTGGGAACAGAGACACTGAATAACAGTTGTCTGGATTGTGTACAATTATTCTGCATATTCTTTCAAAAAGAGAGGTCTAATTCTCCCTGTCTTCACTATTCCCTTATACAAAGGAAGAGGAAATGATAGAAGCCTTCCAAATTCCATCTAGTCCCATAGCTGAGTCCAAACAGAAGAACAAAACAGTCAGTAATTTCATATGAAAACTAACTTCTCTAACTATTCATCTTGTAAATGTCACTCAACTCTGCCTACATCATTCAGGAAGAACCAAAACAGCATGAGTTTTACTCTTAAAAATTAAATTACCCTTCATGAAAACCCATACCACATCCCACTGACAGCACCTTTTGTATACCCTGCCTCACAGACCATGCAACTTCATTAAGAGAAGTATTAAGACTACAGAAATAGTGTTATTTACCATCCTATTAAAAAAAAAAAAACAAACCCACACCCACAAAACAAAACCAAATCCCAGTTTGAACTAAAAGAAAGTCTTCCAAGAAGTTATCTGTGGAACATGTACACATGCACTTGCAAGTACCGCAGAGCAAAAAGTAGAGACACACAGGGGGCAATAACTGACATGAAAGGGCTGGGGCACACACACAGGTACTTAAATATGTCTGCATACACACAAAAAGTATCCTCTGAAAGCACAGAGAGGAAGGGCATAACAACTTTAGGATAGTGTGCTCTGCAACATACAGGAGTATTTGTTGCTCACCTGTTTGACTTGCAGGCCGTGACTCCATATCCTTTCTAAGAGGTCACACAGGCTGGCTATCAGAGTGTTCTCTTCTACACCTGTGATATTCACTTCACCGTGACCCAGCTCCACAGCTTCTCGACCCATTTTTTCAACCAACATCCTCTTGGTCTCAAAAAGGACAAGGCAAGAGAGAGTTAATTCTTTCCACAGAAACTTCCAAGATCCCTTACACCTTCTGAATAACCAACAAGGACACACAAGACAGCAAGGATCTGGCAGGACAATTGCATGTATGCAGTATTTCTGAAGCCAGCACACACTGCGTTTCTTTTACCTTTGTTTTGCAAGCGGTAACAGCACCAGCACTGATCAATTTGCAGCCCCTTGTGTCTTTCTAACAGGGGGCTTGTAAATGGGCATACAAGCCTCCACAGAGAAATCCCAAAGGGAAGAGCAAGCCACACACTGACAACCCAGAGCCATAGCAGCAAGGTCCTGAAAAACAGGTCTTGAGTGCTTTTGAAGCCCGGTTGGACTGCGAGCAGTATGCTATGTCCACCTCCTGTCCAGGCACACAAATATGCACAAGCGCTTCTGAGTGCCAGGGGGATAGCTGATTCCTGTGAGACCCTGGCCTGCCAGGCAGGTATTTGCATTTAAAATAAACCCATTCTGGAGTGCATCTCTTGAGTTTTCTGATGACCTGCACCCTCCTAAAATGGGCACAATTTCATACTGGTCAACAAAACCCTCACCGACTCTTCAATTACAGTCTCCCAGCTACATTATATTCATCACAGAGCTATATGGAGGGGAAAATTACTAGGAAATCACTTTTGCCCATCTTTTAGATATTTTTCCATCTTGTTGCTATTCTAAAGTAGTTCTCAAATGAATAATATTCCTTTAGGCACCTATGTGCAATCTTAGTTGAGATGAAGAACTCCAAGTTAGTCTCTACCTTCTTCTTCAACTCACCTGCTCTGGTAATTTCTCTAACTGCACTCACTAGAGCTGCACTCCCACAGTGAAATTCTAAATACCTTATCTCTTCCTGAACTACCAAGCCAAAAATCTTTAGGTGGATGAAATGGAAACAGGTAGCTTAAAAGGGGAATTCAAACACATTCACCACAAAAAGGTCCATAAAAGATGGGTAAGAGGTGCAAGAGAACAGAATTATAAATTGCATTACCTTATTTCTGCATTCCTTCAACAAGCCTTCTACAAACTTCCAGTTGGTTTGTGCAATTACAGATGGAGAGAGGTTAGACAGTTTGGGCTGCCGAATAGTGCTGCCCAGACTCCTAGCTTCTTGGATGTACTTCTGTATTGGGGTAGAAAATTAACAAACAGATAAAAGTGAGATCACTTTGCCAAGAGGAAAGGGTAAACTTATCTTAAAATCCACCTCTGTGCAATGAGGAGGAAAGGACCATATCCTCTCAAAAATAGGTATTTTTCACATCTAGCATTATACTGGACAGAGACACATAGGTATTGTTTCACTGGAGGTCAAATCTCCAGCTACATTGTCTGTCTAGAATTAGAACATACTATGGCAGGGGGTTGGAACTAGATGATCTTCGAGGTCCCTTCCAACATTACCATTCTATGATTCTATGAATAACAAAAACACAGGGATACTTAGACATTTAGAGACTCAATTACTCCACCACTGAGAACTGTCCCATCATATTTTCACATAAAAAGTTACATCTGTTACAATTTAGACCAAGACTACTCAAATGGCAGACTGGTTTATATGAGGACTCCAAGAAAACTCAGTTTCACAACATCTGTGCTACACCCTGCATTCCTGCACATCTTTTCTTTTTCTTACCCACCCTCCCAGTCTCTCAGCAAGCAGCTGCAAAATGTTGCAGCTCTCACTTGTGAACCAGCTGCATTTTTGAGCAAAATCTATGCTTTAAAGAGCTTTCCTGCTCCTGTTACTGGCATGAAGGAGTTACCACTGTTTTCACCTCAGAGATAAGAATACACCCAATATTTTGACAGCCAAGTGATCACAGATTGGTTAGGGAACAGCTAACTGTTAAAGTCCTGTACAGGCATTGACAGAAAATTCAGGATTAGTACATATTTCTGGCTATTGGGTAACTTATCTTACACTGAAATAATGACCAACTGAAAAGGTAGTGAACAGACAGATTTGTCAAATGTAATACAATTTTTCTAAAGAGGGGAAACCACACCTTCCCCATCAGCCTTGCACTAAAGAGCTATGACATAGACATTCAATTATGCATCTTTATCCAGAACTACAATTACAGTTACATTGTGCATTGGACATACCAGATAATGCTGTGACACAGATTTTATAGAGGGCATGAAGGGCCAATCATGCTGGTCCCAGTCTAAACATAACTGCAACTGAAGCTCTGACATGGAAAAATCCAGGTGCTGGCAGGGTAAGTTGGTAGCAGAAAGCCAAGGAGATGATGTAAAGTGAAAGTGGTAAGCACATATGAAGTAATAAAAGCAAGCATGCAAAACAGAAAAGGGAAAGAGTGAAGACATAATACAATCCAGAACTCCAAGCATTCAACATAAATTCATACATAATGAAACTGAAAGTAAAAAAAAGAAAAGATGATGTTCAATCCTTGAACTGGTGTAAACTCAGAAATTATTTGCCTTATGTGACAGAGTAATTCCTACAGGATAGTCAACTTGTGAAGAGTCAGTTGAAAAAACAAAACAAACAACTACCAACAAAAAAGCAAACAAAAAGTCCCAGAGACTAGAACAGAATTTTGCATTTGTAATCCCCTCACTGATTTCTCAGACATTTACATGTGCCAAAAAGTGTTAACTGTTAAAAGGTTACAAATCAACTATTCTTCACTTGTGTTACTTCTAAGTAAAAAGCATCTTAGAGTTATCTGAGCATATGGAACATGTCAGAAGTCACAACCACTCGTAGGTGTTTTTAGTATGCAGACATTCTCCTGTTAGGGGGTTATGGATGACACAGATGACGCTACACTTGATCAACATTTTACAAACCAATATGAAAATTCTGGAAATGAGGACACTGCAAAAGCAATTAAAACTTCTCACTACCATAAAAGAATGAACTGGATAAAGATATTTGAACATGACAACACTACCCTAGCAAACAGAAGACTACTTCACTATTCCAAATGAAGCTTTTCTGAAGGTATTTAACAAGCAAGAGAGTATTTTCTCCAATGAAGAGCATACATTTAAACAAAAGGAAAGCTTTGATTTTACTAAACAAAAAAAGCCCAAACAAACACAAAAAAAACCAACAAAAAACAAACAAACAAACAAAAAAAAACTTCTGATACTTTATGAGTAATTCCAAGAATAACCTAGTTTAAAACAGTAGCTGATGTAACAGGCTGCAGTCTACATCATATGAATCTGAAACTGTACTGTAAATAGTTCAAATCACCCAGATCTTTCAAAATCCCTTCACTACAAAGAATAACTGTCAGCTGCAGAAGCACTGTGAGAGAAGATCAGTTCAGAGTGTGGGTAAATCAGCATCAGACCATGCTGTGTGAAAACAAGCACACACAAACCTGACAATGTAGGTGGGGTTCGCCCACCTTATAAGGAGGCTGTTTATTAATTTGCCACTTTAAGACCTCTTTTATGGCCTACAACAGAAAAAACAGGAAACTCCAAAAGGCAACGCTTCTGATCTTAGGATGAAATCAATCACTCTCTAGAGGTAGTTATCTGTCCTCCATCAAGTATGCAAAACAAACACAGTGTGACTAAGTTATTTAGAGATAGGAAACAGACAACTAAAAATTGTTCAGATAAATTATACACACACACCCTTTATTATTTAAAAAATAAAATAAAATAAAAGAGTGAGTAATGACATTTTTTAGGGAACTCTCCCATATGTAGGACAAAACACTTCGTCCTGAGAGAAGTCAACAATGGCATAACTTTTAGAATAAGTAAACTAAGTGTCTTAAGTCTGCTAAGGACCAGGAACTTCATTTGTATTAAAGGGAGAGCAGAGATGGATGAGAAGTACCTATCCAGATGTTTCATAGGGGTTATAAAGCTTATGCAGGCAATTAGCTTTAAAAAAAAAAAAATCAGATCTCTGTAGTTGAACTACTTTCACCTCTCTCTGATCATTGTCAAGACGCAGGTGCTCTGTGTGTTGCTTCTGTCTGTCCTTCCGTCTCCACTGTGCAGGAGCATTTCTCTTTGTCCACCTAGAGATGGAAGAATACTATTAGGCAAATGTCAGGAGTCAGGTGAAGAGCAGGAGCAATGGAGGAAAGAAGAGGATTCTTTTTATTGTCCACTGAACACGCTGACATTAATGACATCTGACAAAGTGCAGAAGGAAATACAAAAAAAAAATCTCTGTAGAAGAATCCAACACATTTGCTTTGTATTTTCCGTTGGTTTATGATATCCAATTATAATTTAAACCTTTTTCCTCTTTCTTTGAATTTTTTATAAGAACATATCCTAAAATATTTGGTAGCTCTTGAGATCCAATAAGGAGATCTACTATTACATCAACAGTAATATAATTAACCCAGAAATACATCGCTGTAAAAGTTACACCTCATAACAAATTTGCTTCTGGAAGTTTAGACCCACACCACATGTAACCCACCCACATCACCTGATTTGTTCTCACTTTAAAAAAGCAGATACTGAAACTGCTTTCTAGTATCTCTGCTTTAGTACCATTCTATAGATGCTGCCAAGATCCAGCACCTGTTGTCCTATCTTACTCACTTGTTGCTTGCTGGTCCAGTGGATAGAACATCAGACTGAAGTCTGGGAAAAAATCCAAGCTCGTATTTCCCTTGTCCAATTTTCATGTCCAGCAAGTGTGGGTGGACTGCAGTGTGATCTATTTTTGCTAGCCTTAATTCAATAGACTTCTCTGAAATAAACAACAGAACAACTATCTTGCTGGTTTTCTTTTAATATGTCTCAATCAGACATGAATCTATAATCACACATCCTTAGCTGAAAGTGGATCTCGAATTTAAGAGAGGAGCCTTACTGAACTCAGCAGGTACACTAGTACAAGAGTGTATTAAACATCAAATAACTGCCACCAAAAGGATAAAAATATTTATCTTAAGCTCAAGTATTTTTCACACAAAGTATGCAGGAAAATAAACTTGCATGACTTCCATCTCACATTTCAGCTTCCCACGTTAACATTTAGTTCCTCACTTAAGCTTTACACCTCAGGGTTTTTGGACTATTTCTTTAGAGTTTCAAGGCATAAATCATTACTTAACTTTAACCTTAGTTTTACCATAAACAGTACTAACTACTTGTCTTAACTCTCAAGAAAGTGGCTTATTACTCTTACCAGCTTCGTCAATGGTTGTGCACTTTTGATACATAGATGTGCGCAGAGTTGGTGTCCTAACGTTTAGCAACCTAATTTTATCCACTCTGGAATCAAATACTCTCAAAACAGGGTCTTTATCATCATCATCATGGCACATAATCTTATTGTCAATAAAAGATGCAAACATCTGGGTCTCCAGGAATCTTGAGAGGAAAGGCAAGTAAGGTTCAGGCTGGTCTGACAAGAAAGATGCCTAAAAGACAAGGAGAGATAGGAGTGTTTGGGAGTCTGCAGCTAGAGACACAACCAGTTTCATGACAAGCACCTACAGGACAGCACAATAATTATTAAACTGTGATTCTGGCATTTTCTTAAGTTTCTAAAAAATTCGACACAACCCCAGCAAATCACACTGGCAGCACTGCAGGTGTGGATTTTATGTACTTCTGGTAGGGCTCAAAGCATATGGAGCTGATGAGAAACTTTTCTTAACATCTGAGAGGAATCAGATCAGCATTTCACCAGGCAGTGCTACAACATAACCTTCACCCACATGAACAATCCTGGTCACAAATCTCTAATCACCAGTAGATAACACCAGAATTTGAAGATCTGGGTCATAAATTTCTCTAGAAAAGAGCTAGGAATACATTTGACATGTATGTGTTATGTGTGGTCATGGGTTTATTCATTAACATATTCAGCAATTCCTCTGGTTTAAAAACAAACAAACAAAAAAATCAAGTTATTTCACTAGTAATATTTAACTTTAATGTACAGGTTAGCCATAATGTGAGGCTTTCTAAGCTATTTTGATACAGCAAGCCATATTTTTATACAGTATCCTTAAAGGATTATCATAGAATGGTAAGGTTGGAAAGAACCTCAAAGATCATCCAGTTCCAGCCCCCTGCCATAGGCAGAGACACCTCTCACTAGTACAGGTCACTCAGGGCCTCGTCCAACCTGGCCTTGAACACCTCCAAGGAGGGAGCAGCCACAACCTCCCTGGGCAACCTGTGCCAGTGTCTCACCACCCTCACTGGAAAGAACTTCCTCCTAACATCCAGTTTAAGAGGAAGTTCATCTAAGTGTGCATATCCACAGAACACAAAGATGTGACTTTCTCGGGGAACACTGACATTTAAGGAATCAATGCCAATTTTGACAGTACTGTTCTCCATTTCAGGGCCCAATAATAAACAAAGTCTTAGGCTTGAATACTGTCTTTACACTGACATACCTTATTATTAGAACTTACTTTATCAAAGTTTTGCATTTGCTCTCTGTTTGTAAACCAAGATTCCTTGTCCTGGCTAGGCTGAATTACAAATACTTCATAATCTGCAAACATTTGGGTAAAGCGGTTGGCAAAAACTTCACGGATCTGAATGTTCAGCTGGTAAATCTTGAATTCCTCTTCATCACATTGGATTTTAAGATCTTTTTTGCTACTGGTCTCCTCTCGCACTTCCAACTGAGAAAGTAAAGGAACATAGAAAAAATGGCATTGCTGCTTTGTTGGATATTCTAGGTATTCAAGATCTTAATGTGCCGTTCAGCCGCTACTCTGTAAGTCAATACTCCAGTTCCAATTTCAATAATCAACCAAAACTTACTTCAGTACTAGTTCCACTTGATATGATTTAAGCTAAAAAAGGGTAGCTAACAGTCATATACACGCTCATGTATGTCACATACTTAATTTACTTACTTTTGCCCTTCAATCACCTGCAAAGGCTAAGTAGTGATTTGAGGTTAACCGGAGTATTTTTATGAAAATAATTGTATTATAGGTTGTGAAAAGAAAACAATGATGTCTGCTTCACTTGTAGGTTTGCTGAGATGTATAAGAACAAGAACACAAACATAGATAAGACAGAGTCTTTTGGTCTCTCTGGAAGCCAGTGGGTCTTCTGCTCTCTGCTGAGTAACCTAACTAACCACTGTCCCAGGCTGGGAACTATAGGGTTAAAAAAGTCCTCTAGGGACTAGAAGATTGTTATTCAAGCCCACAATTCTGCTATCTCTTCACAAGTTCACAGCAAGGCCAGCTTGTTCTCTTTTCCTCCCCCTCCAGCCTTCTGCCAGGCAGGAGCTGCGTTATCAGGACAAACATGTAAGGACAGGCCTGGCTGCAGCCTCCAGAGGTTGTGCTTGGGCCTCTTGGATGGCAGAGACATGAGGGGGGGGAGGATTGGAGTACCAGGGATGATAGATTTAGTTTTGGGTTGGGGGAAAATTCAGGGGCTTCGCTTATGGATTCTGTATCTGCTTTGTAATTTCTATCTGTAACTCTCTCCAAATATAATTCTGTTTATTAATCCAGTTCGTTTGAGAGCTTCACTCTGTTGGCTCTTTAAACCCACGACAACCACTTTCCTTCTAACCCCCCTGGCTGATCCTCCAAACTCACCTTGCACGTAAGTCAGACCCTGGGGTAGAGGGGTGGAAAGAAGGAAGTGTGGTTGGGAACCCCTCCTGGTGACTCTGATTTTTGGGAGGGGTATTGTGTTTCCATATTACCTTTAATTTGTACATTTCTGTCAATATTAATATACATAGTGTATATAACTGTTTGTACATTGTGCTAAGCTGTAAATAGAGCTTCAGTCCTTAACTTCCAGCCAGCTGAGTCTCGTCTGGGGGATTTTATAAAGATGTAGGGAGTGGGGAACTCCCAAACCATCAGAGGCTATCTTAGGTGACTACCCCTACATATTAGGCAAACACATTTTCCTGTCTGGTGTAATATAAGTATTGGTTTAGTACTCTTACAGCTCTGGAAATGCAACAGAAATGCCCAGTAAAAACAAGCTGCGGACTGTGACTTCAGATTGCCTCCCACCACAGGCACAGCAAGTGCACAAAATTCCACAGCTTACCTTTTCTAGGCTCACACCTGTTCTTTTAACAAGTGCCTGGAGTCTTGCAATAGTCTCATTTTCCTTTAGCAGCTCATAGGAGTTCAAAGGTGATCCTGCTATGTTCCCATTTCTTTTATCAGAAACCAGGTCACATGCTCTGAGGCTCTTCATCTTGGAGGCACTTTCACTGCAGTGAAGGTTTCCCTCAGGTGGAATTCCGAAAGCCATCAGAACCTCTGAAACTTCCTGAATGAACTCGAGTTTATTTGGGAACTGGGGTAAGTCCTCTGGCAGCTCAATGAAATGGTTATCCACATCCACAAAGCAAAGGTTAGCCTGGGATTTAATTCAGAACAGGAAACTATTACAACATCACTTAAGCACAAGGGTTGCATCTTTGGGGTTTGTACTCATTAAAATATTCTAATACATCACATTTGTTTGGTTATTTTCTAACACAGACTTGGCCCATCTGGTTGGATGGCTTTGAAGGAAGAGGTACAAAGCCTGCATTTCCAGGTCTTTCAAGGAGGTAACTAAGAATGAAGCCTCATTTTGAAGTCATTTACTAGGTACAAAAGAGATTGTGGCATGTACAAGGCACAGACGTGTGAGTATTTTCATACACAGAGCTAGATTTTAATTGTGAGATATTTACAATACTGTTTTCCACACATGCATGAGTGAGCAAGCGACTGCCTGTTCTCAGATTATCAGCTCACTCTCCAAGAGATCTGGGGAATTCTGTTCTAAAAAGGTGTACTGATGTTGCAGAAGCTGCAACAAAGTCGTCTTCTCTTTTCTGCAAGCAACTGGAGAACTAAGGCAATTTCTTGAATGAGTTTAGAAGTTTGCTTCCAAGGGCAAAAAATGAATGAATTTTGTTTTCCTGTCCCAACCCCCCTCTCATTAACCATAAGAAAAAAAAAAAAAAAAACCAAACAACCCCCACCACTGGGATTGACTTCTTATGCTCAAAGAAATGCATATAACCAGTTTAGCAGCTCTTGTATAGAACCTTTACTCTAAATTAAACCACAAACTGCATTAGGTGTGCAAAGGAATCCAAGGTCAATAAACGGAATTAAGGTCTTGACTCTGAAACAGCTTCTAGTACACTCTAGAAAAAAGTTCTTCAGTACTTTTTCAATAAAGCTGAGGTACTCCTAGCAGCAACACTGCTCAAACTCAGCAAGGCTGTGTGTGCATACCCAGCAAAGCAGCCCCAGTGAGGCTGGGGATGCAGGCAGAGTGCTCCAACAGGCAGCAAGAAGGCACAGAATGTACACAAAACCTCTTACGTTTCAAGTGACCACCTGAATTTAGGAACTTCAAGACAGACACTATACACATGATTCTGAGATGATGAGAAGTCAGATAATATTTATCAGGAACAGTGTAAGCACTTCAAGACATGAGAGAATTGAAGCCTTGAAACTAGGCACGATGCCTACCAATCAGTCTTGGGGGAAAACCAAAAACATCTGATTTGTCACAAGTTGCCTGCAAACTGACAGGCTCATTAAGGAACTCTTCAAACAGATTAATTGTATTACTTCCTTTTAAAACTCTCTTTAACTGATGACATTCAACATTCCCTCTCTTTTGGTTTATTTTGCCTTAGCACAGATTCTGCAGAAAGTACATTAAAAGTGCTTGGTCAGAGAGTAACCAATGCCACCCTTACCAATATAGAGATTCTAGTCTTCACATCAAAAATTTAACTCCTTGCCAGTGAAGACAAAGGTAAACTTAATGCTTGCTAAAATTGCTTTTAAGTGTCTGGGATCATCTAGCTAATTCTCCCAACAGTTAACTATCCCTTCTGCAAAACTTCTCCTCAGGAGCCATCCACACAGTTTAGATACTCTAAGCCACTAATGATTGTTCATCAGGCAATTTACTACCACATTTTCCAGACCTTGCCCTCTATAGAGGCATTTAAAAATAGAAATGTGTTAGTGTGTAACAATACTCTAAAGTGTGTAAAGAAACTGGTTTTGGGGATATTCTACACTTTAGTACCTGGTTAATAACCATAGGATAGAGGACTACCTAAAATAGCCTGTCGAGGAGATTCAGTAGATGGAGGGAGACTGAGGTAACCCTCAATAGCTACATAAGCACTTCTGAAAGGGCCACATTCCCCAGAGAACAGAAATGCCAAAGATAAGCCCTTTGTAACCTATCAAAACAATCTTTTTCTGTAAAAATGAAATCCCAAGTTAATAAATCAGCAATAACAGACAGTAAAACAGGAAGCCTCACAATGGTGCCACACTACAGATCTAACAGAATGGAATACCAGTGAGGGTAGAGGGGTTCCCTCCCTTAAAAAGCACTTCTTTTTTATTAAATCATGGTCATACAAAATGCATTTTGATCATACAGTTGTAGTTATTTTGTTTCTGAGGGCAGCACAGTTGAGTGAGCTATGAATAGCTGACAGCTCTAAATGTAAGCCTCTGTGGATGCATTGATCCTGGTTTTAGACATACAACATTAAAATGACACTTAGCAATATGTGTAAGTAGAGATACCACTGAAAGGGCACACTTAGAAGGTCTCCCCTGTGCCTCCTGCTCTCCAGGCTCAAACAACCCTGTTCCTTCACAATACTTGTGCTAATTTAAAAGCTTGCCTTTCCCATAAACTTTTGTCACCACAAGTAACAAGATGGCCAGTTGAAAGTCTTACAAACTGTAGAAACAGGGATGCGAATAAGTCAGTGTTCGTGTAGCTGATGCCAAAGCCTGGTTCCCTGAGGACAACAGCACAACTTTCCATTGGTTCACTGGAGTCTGGACTACACCCATCAATTCCAAAGCTAGAGGACAATTGCAATTCTTTAGTGTGACCCCCAGTACAATAAGGGCCAAACCCCTGGACAGATCTAGCAAGGCTTGCATCAAGCCCACATCCTTCCTTTCAGCTCCGTTCAAAAATAAAGAAGGAAATCATTTAGGTCCTGCCAAAAGGAGGAACTAACATTCACTAACAGTAAGTAAGCTCCCCACCCTACTGACAAGCTAACCAGAAAACACGCTTTATTTACTAATATTAATAAATAATTACAATGTATGCAAATAGATGCCTACAGCAATTTAGGTCAGTTCTGATAGCACAATCACCACTATTTGAATTCTTTGTGCAGGCCACATACAGGTTTTCACATTCCTTCCTACATAGATTGAAACACAGCTCTGAGTTAAGGCTTCTGCTTAAACATAGCATTGAAAAACAAGCATCCCCTTTGTGCATCAGGTCCCAACCCTGCAGATTACCACCCACTTCACTGAACACCCAGAAAACAGCAATATGCACATGACTGGCTGTGCATTGTATTTACAGTGGTCCTAAACTCTAAACAATGCTCTTATGCTGTTCTTGTAAGCAAGCAGTGACCTTCTGCATGCATTCTGTTGTTCACCCAATTCTCATCTCTGTAAGATACTATCAAAAAAATCTACTTCTCCCCCTTCAGAAAAGGCTACCTGTAAAACAAAACCTAAATTGAGATGCCAGATTTTTAAATACTATTTTTAATTTTTAACATATATAAAATAGATCAAATAGCTTACTTTAAACCTCCAAACGAAGCTGATAAAGCTCTTTATCATTTACCTTTTAAATAATGCAACCATTTACCCTTTAAATAATTGAGGTATCTAATTGAAATTAGCTTATTGGAAGCAGTGTAGTGATTTCAAAATAAGAGAATTCTTTGCAGAAGGAGTACATTCTCTTAGAGCCTGTTATAATACATCTGTGGTACCTATATCATCATGCACATCCATACATGTGTTTTACTTCACTAGCTATTTTCTCTGCAAAAGTGTACAACTCACATTAATTAGGCCTGTCAGTACACCCAAAATTCTGCAAAAATATAGCAAACCAAAGTAGTAGACTGTTTTCATGGTAAGAACATATATTAATTCTGTTATTGATTATGGCAATGTGGAAAAAGAGAGAAAAGGAGAAAAGAAACAAATCAAGATATTAAATACTTTAGTTTTCATAGAGAAAAAAAAAAAAAAGGGCAGTTTGAAGAGATCTTTTCCTTTTAACTTGCCAGGAAAAACAAATGAAAACTATCAGCATATGGATTTTCAGAAAAAGAGCAATGTTGGCATGGTGACCAGACTGGAAGTTCACAAAAATACCTTGCCTCTAATTTCACACAGCTTTTTGAAGACTTTTTGTGTGTCAAGCTATGTTGCAGCATTGCCTGATAATGAAAGTTCAAAAACACCACCACAAAACCCTCTGCCTGTCACGCTTCTGCTTTCACAATGATGTAAATGACAACAGAAGAGTAACAGACAACCAGAGAAAACGGCATGAGATTAGAGAATCCTACTAGTGACTTTAAGCAGTTGTCTTACTCACTCCCTTCCCTGTAAAGGCAAGTCTACAAGTAAGCAGACTCTAGCTGGGGCCAGAGCTGTGCTGTTTCTGCAGCTAGTAACTCTGCAAGCACTTCCCACAGGATACCTGATAGAGATGTCCAGCTTCTGAGCAGCAGCATGACAGGCCATGCATTTCCTTTATACAAGAGCAAATAAACTATCCAACGGCACTCCATGAGAAAAGCCATTCGGATGACTGATGGGGCTGCCTCTTGAGGCAGCCAGACACCAGTGACCTGAAAATACTTCCCATGGGTGGTTACTGGCTCCTGAAGACATTTTCTTTGCTACCTCAGGTAGTGCTCTGCCACCCTTGGTCCCTTCATTCTCACAGTCAGCTCTTAAAGTCACCCTTGGCACATCCTTAGAAAGACTATATGTGAAGTTAACAATGGGATAACCTAAATAAAAACAACCTCTAAGCAGTCTGAAGGTAGTCCTAGCTTCATGTATGAGCTGCAGAACCTTTATGCACTATTCACTTCACCTTTACACAGTGTCTGGCATTGATAGAGCCTCACTCCAAGGGAGGACTTCCTGAGTATTAACCCAGTAAGCACCAGTTTGCTCAAGTATACGATGGCATTTTGCTGCAGATTTCCTAAAGCATCACCAAAATAAAGTAAGAGATATCCCCAAACCAGAGCCAGCAAGAACTTCACAGTGTCTGTTACAGTTATTACTACCCTTTTGGATCATTTCTCACTTCCCTCAGTCATGTACAATATTTAATCATTTAAGACAAGTTCCTCTCACCTCTTGAGGAAGTTCCAGCTTAGACCTGTCATCCAGCCCATTAGAGTGCAAACCCATGAGGTAAGGGACAGGAGCATCTAGAAAATGAAGGAGGGATGCTGGAAGGATAGGAACATACACATGCTGCCACTGAAATGGAAACATAAGTGCTGTAATGGTCTCTGCCACAGTCATCAGTCTCTGATAATCTGAAAAATATCAAGAAAAAACATTTCTTTCACAAACATTTCAAAGTAGAGCAAGTAAAAGAAATGAGTTTGCTTTAAAACAGAAACCACAAAACCCAGCATTAGCTGAGCAGCATCTTAATGAAAGCCCAAACGTGTACACCCAAGCACATTTTGCTGAAACAACAGAGAGCTCAGCTCAAAGTAGGTCACTCTACAAGTCATATGGAAATGAGCAAATTGAGTTCTTAGCATCCATGAAGTCACCTTCTGCTACCTACACCAGTTTGAGCATGGAAGCAGTACTGTAACAGGCTACACAAAAGATCGGAAATAATTCCCTTTTCCTGTGCTTATGGCTTTCTGCAGAAGCCTTGGATGAAACCCAAGGCATCTGGCATCTCTCAGATAAACATCTTCTAAGAGAGTGTTTACATTTCTGTAAAAGCATGTTGTATAGTAGCCAGCCAGAGTGCAGCTGAAATTACTGTGCAGAAAATAAAACCCATCAGTTTTGTTTATCCTTTGCCATGTATGACCCAAGTCTCAGTTGAATGCAAAACAAGTCATCTCCTAGAATTTCACAGCAGTGCTAAAGGCACCTGTGCAACATGCATTCAGACAGCTTGTGGCTAGAGCAGTTCACACTGCAGTATGCTGGGCCAACACCTCGCTCTCAGATTCTATACTGCAGACTCATTTTTAATAGGTTTCTCACCCTCATATGTTACACTACGTACTCATCTTTAATGAGTTTTGATATCTATGCATCATAAACGAGGTGACATCAGATAATTTAGAGCATGTGATGTAATACAACTGCTGAAACATTCAGACTGCTTTTGAGTTGCCACACTGGAAAGAGCATAAAATGAGCTCACAAGGCTAAGAGATTTTGAACCTTTAGTCAAGATAGATAGACAGAGATAGACACATAGATAGATAGATGGATGGATAACAAACTGGAATCATAGTATGCCTTTCTCGTGATACTGCAACAACATCCGATCCCAGCCACGAAAGCAGGAGGGGAAGGAAGAAGTAGGGGAAAAAGGAGAAGGAAATAATAACTTTTAAAATTCAGTATCTTCCGTATGTGTATAAGGTGTGGGGTGTGCATCTCTGCTCCCAGCCTGGTCATAGAACTGTTATGAAATTGGAAAAAAACTCTTACATGAACAGGTTCAGGTGTTGATGTTTATGAAGCAGTTTCACACTCTTGCAGAGTGCAGGTGAAAACTGCAAAAATAACATTTGTCCTAAACAAGTGCCCTAGAGAAAATTCAGCTTAATGGTGTGCTACCCAAGGTTATGGCTTTAATTCTATCCCTCAGCCACCCTCCACTCAGACTTCAGAGAGCATAAGACAGAGGGCCAAGAAATTCAGCTCCTGGCATTCATGATTAACTTTGTGTGAAGACAAAGTTGCAGAGTTTGTGGTCTGCAAAGAGCCCCATAATTCTAGAGTAACTCGGCACAGGTTTTGCTAGCATCAGTCATAATGCTGCAATTTAGGCTTGCTTCCTTTCAGATTGTCCCAGGTTGGGAACTACAGGGTTAAAAAAAAGTCTTCTTGGGACTAGAAGATTGTTATTCAATCACACAATTCTGCTATCTCTTCGTAAGCTCATGGCAAGGCCAGCTTGTTCTCCTTTCCTACCCCTCCAGCTTTGTGCTGAGCAGGAGCTGCATTATCGGGACAAACATGTAAGGATAGGCCTGGTTGCAGCCTCCAGAGCTTGTGCTCTTGGATGGCAGAGGCATGGGCGGGGGAGGATTGGAGCACCAGGGATGACAGATTTAGTTTTTGGGTTGGGGGAAAATTCAGGGGGTTTCACTTATGGATTCTGTATCTGCTTTGTAATTTCTATCTGTAACTCGCTCCAAATATAATTCTGTTTTTTTCTCCAATTCGTTTGAGAGCTTCACTCTGTTGGCTCTTTAAACCCATGACACAGACCAAGCCTTGCTAGTGCTTACTGCACAGAGCTCCTTGTCAATGCCTTACAGAAGATCTATTGTGACTGAAGGAGTCTTCAGTCAAAGCAATTGAGAATAGCTTAAACAGTTTTAAATTTTGGTCAAATGCTTACTTGGACTGAAAGATGCTAGGGAACAATCAATGAACTTCACCAGCAGCACTCCCCTGTTCTGCCTGGAGATCAGTTTCTGCCTACACAATTACTTACTGGTTTGCAGCCTTAACCACAGCCTGACTGCAAAGAAGTGATAAATTAATTATAAGCTTTGGTAAAAAGAACAATCCATTCCATACCCTATTTTGTTCAGCTATAAAAGGAACTTTCAACGTAGCCATAGATATACAAACATTCCAGCTGATTCCTATTCAGCTTGTTTATTTGAAAGCACAAGTCTCAGAATAGAAACAGTGTTTTCCTGCTACACAAGACCCCCCTGTCTAATCCTGCTGGCTTATTTAAATACAACTTCTCCCTCTGTCATTAAACTAACTTTGTAATTAATTTGAAAGGCTGATGCTAAAGTCACATAAATAATTCAGAATTTCTATACACTCAGCAGCTACTTGCAACCAAGTTATCTGCAAATGCAGCTCCCTGAACATGGAAATCCACATGGCTTAAGCTATTCTGAACTATTTGGCCTGTACAGTTGCAGCCTGCAGGTAACGATGACTGCATTCTGCAGGCTTTATGCATCTCAGGAACTGTTAGCAAAAGGCAAGGACAAAGGCAAGATGCAACTCAGTAGCAGGCTTGCTCACTTTTGAAACCAGAAGATGCTTATTCTGGTGCAAATGACACATAGTCTTTTGACACTGTATTGTACAAGAGCAGTGGTAGGAATAAAGTGACATAGCACTAGTGCACTATTAGTTTGGAAAGCACTTAACTGATCACTGTGCAAGGGAAAGAAAATCCACTAGCTTTTAACATGGCCACTTAAGAACACAGAAAAAGGTTGATTCATTCCTCAAAACAGTTTCTGTAGATAGAATACATGATTCCTTAAAGGACCTATAACAAGCTATTTACACTAGTATTTATTTATATCTAGTATAGCTAGATGTCTTTGTTGATCTGCAAAAAAGGCAAGTAAATCCACAAAAAAAGAGGAATTGAGGGGTCTTGGTTCTGAAAAGAGAGGAACAGGATGGGGAGAAGGTGGCTGCTGTACCACAGAGAAATCTATCGAGTGCCTACAGAAATTCTCTGACTTTGCAAATTTTTAAACCATTACATGATCACACTCTGAAATTTTTTTTTTCTTTCTAATGGTTTCTTTCTTTTCTTCCTGGTTTATGGATCACAAAGAAATACGTTGCACTTGTCAATTTCTATTTTACACAACTCCCATGCTGCTACTATAAAGCAGCAAGCGGTGCACCATTACTACATTACATACTACAGATGAGGTTAGATATCTTCAGAAAATATGTTGTAAACCAGAAAGGCAGGGAACATTGCAGGATTAAGCTTCTCTCTAACCTGAAGGGGAATAAAAGGGAAAAAATATCATATACAGAGTCTCTATGGGACAGGCAGCATACAATGCAATTGAGCCACCAGAACAAAGCCTTGCCTTGAGAGTTTGCTTTAGGCATGTCTGTTCATAGCAGAAAGCGCAGTGTACACCAAAGTGTTTTTCAATAAATTCTTCTGAGTACAGGTATTCAGTAAGGCAGACTCATTAGTCATACATTTCCTTAACTGGGCCTTTTATTTAAACTCTGCAAGTAAGATCAAACTGTGGTTAGCAGAAGCAGAGTGGAAGTACTTCCTTTTCATGTTCACTGCTGTCCGACAGGCTGATTCAAGATGCCTGTGTCAAGCAGTGCATTTCCTAAATCACTGGAGGCATAATAAGAAAATGTCCTATGTAAGAGATTAGAGCTGGGCAAAACAGGACTAGTACTGCAAAGAAGTAACAGTAATACTTTTAATCTCCAGAGTGAACATCATGTGAAACAAAGATGGTAAGAAGTGATTCAAAAGCAAAGCAGAAGCAAAGCCTTCATTTGTACTTAAAAATGGCAGACAGCTACGATCCAGAAGAACTGTTCAACATCACAGCCTCTGGCAGTGGTGCCTCACACTCCTCCTTTTATTGTTTTTAGCCATTTAGAAAATTGCCTCCAAGCAGATTTCACAGCTGTCTTAATTCAGTGCACACTTTTCAAAAGACCTCTAGGTGCTCTACGGAGATAAGGAGTAAGTCTATTTCACAGATAAAAGAGCAACATAAATCGTGAGAATGCAAAGCAGCTCCCACGGAATAATCTGGTGTGGGCACTGCTGAAGGCCTCCAGCACCACTCTTTCTTTGCCAGAGTTCCATAGCAGTAGCTCGGCACTAGGAGCAGCTTCAGACGCTTCAGTCCTAGAGGGATCTGCATTGCTCTAACACTCTTCCAAATGGGAGACAACTCTCTGAAGTGGACAATCAAATGAATGTATTCATTTCCTACATTTGGTTTACATTGCTCCAAAACACACAAGCTGTGCCAGTACCACGGGACAAAATAAGATTTTCCAGAAGCAGTCAGGAATGTGTTAAAGCAAAACACATTCACTGCCAAGCGAAGCTACTCCTATTCCAAGGGCTGACTGCAACTCAAGATGCTAAATAATTCAAACAGGATTGCACTGGGCAGCAAAGTCCTCCAAGAGTTTTGGGCTGTTTGATAGGGGAGTTTTCATGGGATTTTTAGGGGTTTTTTTTTGCTTTGTTGTTGTTGCTGGGCAGAGGGAGGGTCGTGTTTTAAAACAAATAGATCTTGCAAGTAACCCCCCTGATCCTAACAGGTTCAACATCTATATCAATCTAATGAGTAACACAATCCCATCTGACCTAATTAAATGCAAAATTACTCCAACCACTTCAACTGCCACAGGTTTGAGCACCAAGACCATTAAAAA
>VWYK01051436.1:0-16841 GCA_013399775.1 Semnornis frantzii | reverse complement strand
TCTCAACCTGTCCTCATAGCATAACTATAGAAGACATAGGATATCTCCCTTTACTAATGATCCAGTGATAGTGGCCCAGTAATTTGCTCTTTTCAAAGGTTTGTCAAGCTGACACTATCTTCGTGTGTTTGGGATTACTCTTTTCCATTTTACCTTGAAAGAAGAGCATATCCCAGGCTAGTAGATGGAGGGATGGTTCTCTCTAGATGCTATTACTCGCTTATCCTGTACCAACACTGGTCACCCATGTTTGAGACAACCAAAACACTTGGGATCTCAGACTACATGCCATTGTCCCTAGGTACTATGTGGGAACAGAGTGAATGGTAGGCAATCCAAGATTTCTCTGGGATTCATTTGAGACACTACACTTTCTCATTTGCTCAAGTTTCAGTCCTTCTCTAGGTAGTGTCGTGTTGGACTAATACAGCAAGAAGGATCTGACAAGGTTGGATTCCATTTTCTAGAGGCACAGCAATGTACAGTATAATTTACAAGTCCTTTTCATGCTTCTCAGTCACAATGAACACCACTTAACACTTTTGTAGGACTTAAGTTCCTTGGAACAGTTTACATGGGATCCACTCCCCCAAGTCTTCTCAGGTGACTGGATGATCAGCCTGAGGCCACAAAGTCAGCTGTCAAGTACTGTTACTGTTCTTGTTCTGTGAAAGAAAAACCATGGTTTAAAGACTCTCCATTCTTACCTTGAGCATTCAAACTCTTTCTATACCGGTCCAAAACAAGGCAGAAAGAGGGACAGACATAAATGGAATTTGCACTCAGAAGTCTCTGATATAAAGAAAACTCTTAATTATACCAGAAATGTATCCCAGATTGTCACAAAATGCTTGGTTTTTTTCTATGAAAAACAGCAGCTACCACTGAGGAGTGTTCTACCCAACAACCATTGTCTTTGCATTATCTTTGCTGTAGATTGAGGACTCTCTTCTCCAGTACTTTGGAAGCCATACCAGAAGAGCAGTTCTCTGTGTGCCTCCTACCTATGGTGAAGCAGACTATCAACTCTGGCAGCGTATCCTGGCAAAACATGGATATACAGTCACAGTCCTTGAAAACAGGAGACTGATGGAAGATCCCAGGCATAAGGCCCCTTACCAGAGTAAGAATAATTTGACTTAATTACTTCATTAATTAATAAGTGTTAACACTAATTCAGTATTCTTCCACAGAGGTAAAGCTTATAAACTCTTGATATGAGTGATGGTAGAAACCAAATTCTAGTCCTTATCTGTTGTGCAGAGAGTTTTCCATAGTTAAATGGTTCCTCTGTTAGATATAGCCTTCTGTAAAAAAGATGCAGCAAAGTGATTCATCGTAGTCTTGCCAATTCTGATCACTTCTCATACCACCTTTATTAATGCAACTGAGTGGTTTTTTTTTCAGTAGAGCATTTTGTAAAAAATGAAAGTGATTTGGGTTTTTTTTCTACCTTTGGCTCTTTTTTCTTTGAGACAAAAAGCTATATGTATGAAGGTATGCTTTTTCCTCCAGTAATGTTTTGAATGTTCTCTAAGTTTATTAAAAACATGATGCAGAAGTGCACTTTGCACATGCTGCAGTAGCTGGGCTATGTTACTGTTGTTTTTTTTATCGTGTTGAAATTTGATCCACAGTTGAAGTGGGCTACTAAAGAAGTCTCTTACACAAGGGAGTGTAGCGCTTTTGTGTAGAATTATACTGGGCTTGATAGAGGAGCTTTGGGTACCAGTTATATATATTAAAGTGCTCTTGGACACCTTAGAAGTATGAACTGAAACTGTAATCTCAGTATGGTCTTGCTGGAAGTCAATTTTAGAATGGGTGTGACGGTTTGGGAGTTCCCCGCCCCCCCACACTTTGAAATGACCCAGACTAGATCTCAGCCGGACTGGAAGTTAAGAGATGAAGCTATATTTACAGCTCAGCACAATATACAAGCAAATATATACAGTATATACAGGAATATTTACAGAAATATACAAGTTTAAGGTAATACAGACACACAACACCCCTCCCAGAAATCTGAGACCCCAGGAGGGGCTCCCAACCACCCTTCCACCTTCTCCCCACTCCCACACCTTACCCCAAGGTTTGGCTTACACGCAAGGAGGATCGGCTGGGGAGGATTAGAAGAAAAGTGGTTAGTGAAGTTATTCAACAGAGAGGAGAAGCCCGAGCTGCTAGCCCGAGACCCAAGCAGCAAGCAAGCCAGTAAGTCCCTCATGACCCAGACTGCCAGCTTGAGAGACTCTTATCTTCTTTGTTTTGGTTTTCTTATACCTAAACATCTCTGCAAGCCTCTGAGTGAAGTAGACATCACAACTGTTTTCCTTCACAGCCTATAGTACAATTTTTCTCTATTAAAAAATATTCCAATTAGCTCAAACCAGCACAACAGGAAAAGTTTGAAAAAATACACAGGCTACCATTATGTCAGCAGAAAAATGATGTGGTTAGTTATTTCTCATGCTGAAGGAAGTGTTGCTTTGCAGCATTCAGGCTTGCAATACATTGCTGGCTTTACCAGAGTTCAGGTTTGTTTTGTACCCTGAGCAATCAGTGCAGCTTCATCAGTGAAAAGCATGATTATTTGGCATGCCTGAGGCTGCTCAAAATTCCACCACTAATTCCAAGTTTCTTTACGAAGATGCAGTTTTCTTAGGAGACTGTACTAAGAAACAGTAAATTATGTTCGCCTTATTCTTTTAGTTTAATCTGGTTTCATAGGCAGCTTTCAGACAGTCCTTGCTTGGAGTACTCTCCATCTCAGACACAATGTGTCGGCAGACTTTGCTAATGTCAGGTGAGCTGCAGAGAAAAGATGGCATCTTCAGAGACTATGTGCACTGTCTTAGCGAAATGCTTTTGCTTCAAATGGCCAAGGAAGTGGATATTCCAAATCCAGTTATGACCTAGCAAAAAAAAAAAATACTGTAGTAGACCTTGCTACAGTGATCAGCACAGGTTGAAGTTCTCCAGTACGGGATTTTACCCTCTAAACACTGCCTCTGCAGAAAGCAACTTAACTGTGAGTAGTTATATTTTAGGGACTAGAGCCAGTGCTCTCTGTATTTTTTCCAGCAATGAAAAGAATAATAAAAATTAATTTTAGGTATTTTCCAGGAACTTCCTACATCTTTTAGCAGATGTTGGAGTATGTGAAAAAGTAAAATTTTAAGGTAAAACTCTACTAGTTCCATTTCATGGCAGCATAAGTCTGCCTTTAACTATTACCTGTGTTATGTAAGTGCCTAGCTTTGAACTTATATTTTAAAAACAAGTAAAAGAACATGTCTGCATACCAAAGCAATGACTTTTTTTCAGAACTAAACCAGTTACACTCAAAGTTATTTTTTCTTTGTCAATAGGTGATGTGGTTTACTGTTCTGGATGGGGTAGTGCTCCTTGTTTTGGAGAAGGGTTATTTTGAGCTAGGCTTTGTCCTAATACTTTCCTAATAGGAGTGTTATAAATTGTTAAAACCCATGTTCCTTGAAGCCTGTATTTAAAAAATGTTCATAATAGATTGAGAAATGTAGATGCAACTGTTGAGGAAAAAATTATAGAAAGAGTTGTTCTTTCTTCTTTGGTATAATTTAGCAGCCCTATCTGGTGCTTATATTTTTGTACAGCCTGTCTTATTTGTATATCTTTCAAAGTTCACTCTAATTTTGAAAGGATTTTTTGTTTAGAATGGCTGAGAGCCAATAGTCCAGCTGAAGTCATATATGGAAAAAAATTCACCACAAAACATTCCTAACTTTTTTGTGCTGGCCTGCTATTAATTTTGGGACAAGTTCTGCTCCCATTTGAAACCCAGATGTGACAGCTCTGCACATTGATCTGCCAGAGACATCTTCCACACCTGGGCTGCAGCACTGTGTTGAGCTCATTGCTGTCAGAGAGCAGAACATCAGGAGAATAATTTTCTTCAGTGGAAATTTTTCACTTCTTGCAGACCAACCAAAACATGTTGAGCTTTGGTAACTGGAAAATAGTTTACTACAAAGGAAAAGGATAGCTTGGGGTTTTCTTCACTTTTTTTTTCCTTTCAGGCAAAGAGACTGTGGTTTATGGGTTTCTTATGAAAAATCTGTACAGATGCTGTATACAAATACAAGTGATTCAACCCCCTAATTTTTCACTGAAAAATAGCTCCATCAGTAAATTCTCAAGCAATCCTGAGTGAACAAAAAGGAGCTGTGCTTTCACCATTCCTTAACAATTAAAGCCACACAGAGGGGGAAAAAGCCCTTGGACTGATGACATCTGTGCCTTCTGAGCATTTTGAGTCTTCTTTTTCCAGAAACCCTAAATGAACCAGTTTTACTGTACCATTTAACACATCTCTCAATCTGCTGCTAGAATTGAGATAGAGGTGGTACTGTGATGGCAGATGATGGGATAGTGAGGTTTTGTGCAGAGCAGGAGTTGTCACCTTGGGCATGCAGCTGGGGTAGATCCATTTTAGCATGGTTGGTATTTCCAATATCTGTGGTGAGTCCATCATGAAGCAAGCAGTTCAAAGGAAGCTGGGTAACAAATGATGAGAATAATCATCAGATTGTAATGGCTGGCACATCTATGAATGGTATGATCATTTTGTTTGCCAGCTTGGCAGAAGAAGGTGTGATTGGTGTGTTCTTTTCTTCCTCCCATTGTGTTAAAAATTAAGACTCCAATCAAAGGCAGAACCTCTCGGACAAGTTCTGTCTTTGCCACTGTCTTGGAGGGTATTCAAACAGGTGGCATACTCTCCTGGAAAATAATAAAAGGATCACAAGGAGGTATGAGAAAGCCCCACATCTCCAGGCTTGCTTCTGGAAGGTTTGCTGTGATGAGCCCCACAAGCCATTGGCCTTCTTTCGCTCAGCCCAGCACAGAGCGGTGCTCCTCTATCAGAGATGAGCAAGGGAGCCACCTGGCTTCAGAGCTCTCTTAGGTCCTCCCAGAGTGACACAGGAGACCTTGCCAAATGTTTTCCAGAGTCTTTGACCTTCTTCCCTGACCCCCAGAAGTTCTCATCTCTGGGACCACAGTAAAGATTAACAGGATCTGTTTGTGCCTATGGCTCCATGATGCCTGTTAAGTTTCTAAATATTTTCTAATAGAAAAGTTTTATTTCAGAAATTTGTTCCACTGAAATGTATTTCTGCCCTCCAAAAATAGCATTCCCTAGTTACTGATGTGGTGCCTGAGCTAGTGAAAGTATGGATGAGATCTTCTAAGATAAATTAACTACTTACATCTTTCTTTGTGGAGCTGTCAGCCTCATTAGCCAGTAGTTACACTCCCTTACAGGAAATACCTATTTCTCAATTCTTCACCTTTAATATTAGTTACACACATCTCAGGAAACTGCAGGCTCTGAAAAACATGTGCAGTTGTATGCTATGAATCTGCATAACCTTGCTGATAACTGGCCAGCTTGGCCATGGAATAAAGCACATCTATCAAGGGTGCTGGCAAACTGAAAGCAGTTAACATTGTATGCTCTCTACTGCATTAGAATGTTAATTTTAATACTTAAGGGGAAGTTTTTGCAAGTGCAATGAGTAACTTTCAAAATGAACCATAAACTATTCTCATAGCATTGTTTTCAAACAATTGTTTCCTATTCTTAGAATACTAAAGATTTTAAACTTTATTATGGCTTCTGTTTGCAATTTGAATGACATCCACTGAAGATTAAACTTCAGCTATGCAGTTAGAAAAAAATCTACAGTACATATATTGATTTGGAAAATTTGTTTTTGTTATTTATTGGTCTGTAAGATAAGTATTGAGCTCATCTTAGCTTTGGTCAATACTAGCTTATCTTAGCTATTGGTTCAATGAGCATTGAACCTCAAACAATAAGCCATGAAGCCTGAAATCAATAACAACTTCATGTCCTACTCATTCACCTGAGATTAAGGAGAGATCATATATAATATGTATCCTTAAATTTACACATTGCAAAGAATATAAGACCTGGAATTATTTCCTCTTTGCTGACTTTGTCAATATTCACTGAATTCTGCAGTTGCAAAAACATGCTTAAGTACTTGGCTGTGTAAATTAAGCCTTAGTTCCAGCAACTAACTATGAGGATGATCTGGCTTTTTGCAGATGTGGGAGTGGTGCTTGGGTGGAGCTGCTCCAAGAACAGGAAGGGATGTGTGAGACAACAGACTCGTGGGAGTGAATCCAGGCAAATGCTGGCTCTTCTCCTTATGTGCTGGGTCAGAGATCCATCTGGTGTTTAAGAGGGCATCTCGTGGCATTACTTAAATATTACAGCAAGGAGTGAATACTCCCTCATTGTCAAAGCAACCTGAATATATTCAGACATCACTCATTTTACTCTGAAAACACTAATTTGAGAGTTGCATGGTTATGGCAGATACAACCTCTGCTGCCTCTCTCCTTGGCTGTCTATGGAGCACTATGTTTCTTCCTTTCACTCAGTGGTTGTTCCCTGTAAGACCTGCTGACTGAGGAATGTCAGGAACCTGGACAGGGTAGGAGCTAGGAGCAAGCACAGGTGTGCGGCAGATGTGGAGTGATGTTGGCTTCAGGTTTGTCTCACTCTGGATGCTGCATAACTGGAGAAGCACTGGGGATGGATGAAAGAAAATTCTGTTTGGTTCTCCTAAAAATTTTCAAGTCAATCTTTCATTTTTTTTCACTTCAGTTTGTTGGATATCCTTTGGAAAAACTGCTCTTTAAAGAAAAAATACATTTTCCATGGGAAGAAAATGTCTATGCCCATTAATTTCTAGTCACAGTAGGACTAGAAGGCAGAGAAATGTTGCCATACCAGAGTCAGAGATAGAGAAAGTAGGATAAAAACCACATGAGTTGCCGCCAAAACTAGAATGAAATGTTTGTTCCTTTGTGTATATCTTTAAGTGATTCCTTTTGCATATTGTATCACTTCTAATACTCCTCACTATTCATACTTTTAACCAGCAAAAGAATCAGCTTAATTGCCAACATCTGTCCAACAAAGTAGGAACTTGCAGAAGTGCTACTTCATGTGTGCAGCCAGTAATAGTTTCCTCAGTATGGCTCATTAGTCTAGCTGTGAGCTTTGGAGGCCCCAGGGCCTTGTCTGGTGACTCTCAGACAGCAGCTTTCAGTTTTCCAAGGCATACTATATGAGCAGAAGTTGTAAAAATGATAGTAGGTGATAGATTGGAGGACTCATAGATGTTCATTCTTCAGTGAGTGTGAAGACTGGTGTGGCTGGAGGAACCAATGTGCTTGTTAATGCAAAATATTTAAATAACTGCTACCAAGGGAAAAACAACAATCTGTTCTTCATGCCTGTAGAAAATAGGACGTAAAGTATAACAACAGAAGTTATGTTAGATGTTAGGGAAACTGTTTCATGGACAAGACTAGTGAAGTAATCAAATGGATCCAGTTAAGCTGCTGAGCATTCAGTCTTGGAGGTCTTGAGATGTTAGGTAAAGAGATTTTACTGTGTGTAGTGTGTCCCCTTGTGGGGTAACAAAATGGACTCAGACTTCTTGAAATCTGTGACTAGCCTTCAGAGAATGAGACAGACAAGAAGCTGAAGAGGGAGAACATAGTGGGCACTGTCTGAGGAACAAGCAATGTGTACTCTACAGCATCTTCTTAAAATGCTAATTATGCTCAAATTTACAAAAACAAACCACCCCCCCAAAAAACCCCAAACTCACAAAACAACCAAAAATGCCAACTGAATCTATGAGAATAGATTCCTGACAGCAGGGGGGGAAAGGGAATGGAACACAGTCAGTGATGCTTAGCATACAGCCAGATGAAGTTTGAGAAGGTGGAAAGCAAATAACATACTCTGAATCAGGGAAGGTTTTCATAGGATGGCATATGAAAATCAGTATTAAGAGAAGAAAATCTCCTTAGTAAGTGGTTTTCTGTTATGTTTGAAATACACTAACAGGAGCCAGTAGCATTAGTTTTATCTCTACTGTTATTTATTTATTTTTAATTATTCAGAGTACAGTTAGGAGGAGACTCTACTTACTTTTTTTTTTACAGCCTCAGACAATTTTCCATTAAATCCAACCAACTCCAGTGAAGCATTACAAAGACTAAAGGCCTCAAGGAAAATTGCTAGTGTGTTCTGTAAACATCTGGTTGCCATTTTCAATTATAAGGGCCAACCCACTGAAGGAAGCAGTTTAGTTTTTTTGGAACAGAAATGGGACACTGGGGTTTTTGTTCTTTTTCATAGTGGAGAGTAAAGGAAATGTCAAGAATAGAGAGGTCACTAGATACTCAGCTTTTATAAATACAAAAGTCTCTGAGAAAATTAAAGTAAATTGAAATCAGGTTCTGAAAGTGTAAACAAGCCTGCAGAGGTAAGGTTAAATAAGCAGGACTGGAGATTCTAGCATGCCAGCATAAGATCATTCTATCATAAGTAAGCCACTTAAAATATTCTGGAAAACAATAATGGTGAGGCCAGCCACAGAAGTATTTTGTGGGTTACCATACAAATATATATATATATTCAGCTCTATCAGATGTAACTGTTTCCAAAAATGACTTGGGTTAACCATTGGTAAAGATATATAGCTGACTGTACACAAAATGGCTTTGTTTCCTCATGCAAAATATATGTCATGTGAGACCCAGGCAAAGGTTTGACAACTACTTTCAGAAGTATTCTTTTTTTGTCTGTTGTTAAACAAGGAGCTACCTAAACAAGCTAAACAGGTATAAATGCGATCCTCAGAACATACTGTGTTACAAGTATAATTAATGTTTGAAAAGCTTGTTCTGCTTCCTCAAAATGAAAGTTCAAGTTGTTTTAGGGGGAAAAAAGGGGGGAAAACAGAAGAAAAAAATAAGCATACTATAAACTTAGACTGCCTTGGTCACTTTTTATTTGTGTTTTTAGCAATTAACCTGGCTATTTGCCCACCAGTCGAAAGGGGATGCCTAATCTCATGCCACAGACATCACTAGTTTAAGTACAAGACATTACTTTCTGACATACCCAAAGAAGAGCCACACTCTGTGGGTTTTTATTAGAAAATACAAATGCAGCATGTGTTTTTCCGAACAATAGGTATTCTCCTTCCTAATTATTAGCAGAACATATTCATCTTTTCTAGCAAAAGAGCACACAAACTGTTCTTTTGTGTTACTAACCTAAAATGTCTGTGGAACTGTACTTTTCCTTGAGAAAGGGAAGTTCTTTGTTCATAACAAAAATATGAGGATATTGAAATTTGTCAATTTAAAACCAAAATATGGCATTTAGTCAAAGTCACCAAATACTTTTGTTTGTTGTTTTTTTTGTTTTTTTAAATGATCTTTTTNTGGGCTGACTTAGAACTTAAAATAATTAAAATATTGCACACTCATTGCACAGTGAGCTAAAATTAAAACTTTTCTGGAATAAGTTATGTCATGTTAACAGAATGTGAAAAACAGCAGTGTCCAGGCAGATACACATCATCCAAAGGAAAGCAGCAACACACATTAAATACAAGGGATTGAAGTGTAAGTATACAAGCTGCATAATGTTAGCAACATGCAAGCCTTGTAAAAGACTTTGAGGCAATGTTTTGTAGCTGTAGACTATGGGATAAGAAGGTAACAGGGGATAATCGTTTATTCAAGCATTTTTAAAATGCTTCCCTTTAAGAAATGTATCCTGGCTTTGACAGGGTTCAAGCAGATACTCTGCTTTATAAACACGTATGTCTGTTTCTAAAGGTCAGATGATTGTCTACCAATATAGGTGCTGGGACAATGACAGTTAAGTCTAGCCAGAAGCCTGTTGCAATCCTGCCAGGGCATTCTCTCTAAGGGATTGTTGCATTAGTGTTGCCCAGTGTTTTGGCTGCTGTAAGCTGTGCACTCTTTTTGATGTACTCGCTGGCTCTGAGCCCTGGTCAGCTATGAGTGTGGTGTCTTTCATCACTGTGCTCCCATTTTAGGTAGGAGCTTTTTATACCACTGAACCCAACATTTTTTTAAACTTTTTTTTTAACTTTAGCTACCATGCGTTCTATTGGTTGAGACTGCAGAAAGCTTATATAGTGTGTGGGCCCTCATTGCAATTTGCAGCCAGCCCATTACATTCCTAGGTTCAGATTCCAACTTTCTCCAGCTGCATCCACTTTCAGCTGACAACTCCTTTGAATGCTGCATCCCGAAAATGTCTCAGACATCAAAAGTGCAGTAGCCACCCACGGGATAGAACATGTTTCTGCAAATTTCACACACCATATTGTTGTTACACTGGTTTATTTTACACCAAATGGGAACCTTTGCTTTGTAAGAGGAATGATTATTTTACCCTTCTGATGCCTGTTGTAGTCCCTCAGAGGTTTTTTTTAATGCAATATTGAAATTCTTTTATTCAACCTCTGAGGTCACCAGTTTGGAGGTAATCCTAGTTTGTACAGATGTTGAAAGAGGAAGGAAGCTTCTCTGACGCACTCAAAGCTATCCATCAGTTTCAAGACAGATATGAGCCTTAAGATTTCTGGAAAAAATGCTCAGTGCAGAAAACTATTACTAAAAATGACAGCTACTCTTTGATTAGAAAAGAAGAAAACCCCACATAATTTCTATGATTTCTGTCAGATATGTTTCCTTGTAAAGGGCAAAATATGGGAAGGATTAGGATTAAAAAGTAACAAAGAAATAGGATTTGAGCAACATTAAATTTTTTCTTAAACTTGCTACCTATAAATCTCAACATATTTCCTCTATGCTACCCTACATAAGAAAAATCTATTGAAACTTTGATAGAGGGAAGGACAGAAGAGCTGACTGGTATGCATTTTGGAAAGCCCGAAACAAATGATTCAAGGCATAGAATGTTTCTATAACAAGCTCATTGTTGTAATGACTTTTTTCTGACATTTGTGGTAATGCTTTCCAAAATAAATATTTAGCTATAAAAAGGAGTTTCATTTTTAATTTGTAGCAACTACTAAAGTGGTGTATATACATAGAATATACTGAGGGTTTTTCTGTGTTGTATAAATGCAAGAAGAATCTGGCAGAACCATGGCTGTTTAGATCTGACAGAATACAGCTCAATTGATCTGCCTTTGAAAAAAAAGGACTTAGTGCAAAATAGTAGAATAAGGCAAAAACGTGGTTTTTCTTTATTTGGAAGAAAACCACTATTTGCCACGATTCATTATTTTTGTAACAAGAGAGAAAATAGAAAACCTAACAACACACAGAAGTACATTGTTAAACAAGCCGATAAAATAAGCAACTCAACAAAAGGAACAGCTCTCACTCTAATTTGCACAACCACAGTGAGGTTAGGTATCACTGGAGTCTGTCTAGAAGCAAGTCTTCACAAATAGTAATTGAGGTAATTTTCTGTAAGGAGTAGGACAAAGACAAGGGCTTTAAATAGACAGTTTGGCACATAAACCACATTTTCACTTGCAATGAAGTGCGATGGCTTTAGAAAAAAAAGTTAGAGGACTTTTGGAGAAATCTCTAAGAATAGAAAGGAATAAGTATTGAAGAAAGTACTAGAACAGAAGGTAAAAAGATTAGTTAGGTTGCTCTATGTATGATGTGTGAAGTAGGAGAAAGCAGCAGATCTGTTTCTTTTCTACCCAGCTCCATGACATAACTGAGTTAGATCCCAGATGATGTAGGCTGACCTTCAAAAGTAAGAAGACTGACCCTACTTTTCTATAAAATATTTGGAAATACAATTTTAACATTTCCTTCAGAGTCTACTTTCCGTGGATTCTCTACATTGTAATCATGATGTCTGCATACCAACTGTGCATCATGGTATTCCATGGCATGACAAGTGGGCATAGTTGAACAGCAGTGTAGAGTGCTGCATGAAAAATAATATTTGTGAAGTACAGTTGAGAATCTCCCTTACATTAAACCATGATTTGATTATTGCATCACTCTCTTCTTGTATTCAAGAGTTATACAAAATACAATGGGTCAGTTCCCTAGTCCTGAGGACAAGTGATGCGGTATGGCTCATGTCCATGTATCTAAACTCTTTTCCCCAGATTGAGGGTGGCCTGATTTTTGCATTTTAGGAGTTGTCACTGGCTTGAGCTGTCTCCTGCGGCATTGCTTGGCCACCCAGGGAGAAGAAAACAAACACAGTGAGTGATTGCAGGCCAGTGGTTGAGCTTGTGTCCTGACACTGTTTAGTTTAGCTATTGCTGCTATTCCCAAGCTTCACTTTTCCAGTATTCTGATTGTTTCCTGCCTCTTGAGTATTAAGGAACCAGATGCATTAACAAGGGCTGGCACAGGATGCCTGAGTGCTGTAAATGCAGCGATCAAAGGCTGCCTTTCGGACTTTGGAGTTGTGTCTTTGTTTCTTGCGCATGGGAGCAAACACTGTACTTTTAAAATTGTAATTCTTATCCCAATTCATTCTAACTAGAAAACAGCTCAACTTGTCTACTTCTTAGCTGCTTATGCAGAGCCTCTTCTATATCCATAGAAGGGGAGAGGCTGTTTCCTCACCCCTAGCATAGCTTCTGCTCTTTAAAGTCAATAGTGAGTTCTTGTTAGTGTTAGCACTCAGAGAACTCAGCTCAGGTTCCTCGATGTCCTGCTGCAAAAACAGGGAGTAGTAGAAAGACTGGGTTGAAGTGCAGGATGGAAAGTGTACTCAGGCTTGCAGTTTGATTTCCTTGGGTAGAACTCCTCTTCCTTAGACACTGCTTTGCTATTAATCACCCACTGAATCTTCTTTCCAGCCTCTAGCTCTTTCCATTTCTTGCTTGTGCCTCTAAACATCCTGACTCTTCTTGTAAGAGTAGCAGGATCAGTAGGCTTGGTTAACAGTTCAGTGGTAAAGGGGCTTTAGTACCTTGTTTTTGTGGTAGCTCCTTCAAAAACATTTATTCAAGTCAGACTGGCAAATCTGGCATCCTGACAGAGGTGAGGCTGATTTGGATCCCCGTGTCCAACCAGCAAGGCTCAGCACGTGCTCCTAGCTGGCACAGAGACATCTATATATTGCATATGTGCACACACTGGTCAACCACACCGGTTAACACACTCAGCACTCATACAAACACTCAAAGCACCCATGGCCTCGTCCACTTGCCAGCACTCGCATATGCACTTGCATATCTGCTTCAGCTGCTGCCATCATGGACACGGGCCTCAAAGCCCTAGTTCCCTTCCAGGGTCTGCACTTGTAGCCCCAGACATGCACACACGTACACTGCTGCAGGGAAAGAGTTGGCAGTAGAGTTTAATGAGAAGACAGGACAGACTACCTTGACCAAGTACAGGACATGGTCAGTCACAGAGTATTAACCATCTCACTGTTTAGCTAGAGCATGCTCTTTTTATCCCTTTATTTCTCTTTTCCTCAGTTCCTCTTCAAGCCACCTTGACACCCCTTTTTCCTTGCCTGTGGTTCCTCCACTAAACAGCCTATAATAAGCACTTGGGAAATACTCTGACCATGCACTGCATAATTGGTCTCAAGTCCTTAGGGAATGTAATTCCTCACCTCCTCAGGTCCAGAATGTGCTTTAAGGATTCTATTCACTCATTGTGATGGGCACTGGGGCTGAATCTCTTCTGGAACAACCAACAGGGAACAGGGTAGGCACTTGCGTCTCTCTGACAGGGTTATAGGGTCATAGTACCAGAAAGCACTCCTAGTCTGTTATTCAGCAGGAAAGGCATGAGTCTGAAAACTGTTACCTATGTTCCTCTGAATTTCTCATAGTAAAAAAACAGAGCTTTTGGGTTTTGTGTTTTAAGGTTTGTTTTGTTTGGTTTTCCCCCTGAAAAAATAATTTGACTTACAGTAAAAGTTTCTGTAACGGAATTTTTGAATCCTGGTGATTTTGCATCAGTTGACTTTGTTGGTTTTTCATCTCAACTCTGTATCCAGCCAAGGAGAAATTTTCCTGTCCTCAGTGTTCTGCATTGCCTTGTGTTTTCTTCCTTCTTTTGCCACTCTGTGAGTGAAAGATATATCTATGTCACATTTAGACTGCTGCTTTTCTTTGTTATCTGAAACCAAGTAACTTTACTGTAGACAGCGAGATATCTTGAAAAATCCTGTGAATATTAGACCATAGTGGTGTTACGGGATGAAGTAATTAATTAATGAGAGGATAATTAAAAATATTAACAGTTTATTAATATTAAATATTCAGAACTCGCATCACCCCGATCACCATTTAATAATAATAACAGGCTCTTTGCAACATTATGGAAACTATGTACAGGCTATAATAGGATCTAGAGATAATTAATGTTTATATTTAATAGTTAAACTCAATATAAACTGGAAGAGAAGGCTTTGTGGTCAGTATACCGCTTGCTCACTAGATGGACAGAAGGAGCTACTTTCTGCTTAGGGCAGAAGGTAATTAATNCTCGTAATGGCAAAAAGGTGTCTGTGCTCTCTGCTGATCTCCTTTTATCCAATACAGCCTGAGACTAATGGGCCTTTGGACATGGGATAGCCAATGAAATGGCAGTTAGCCAAGATTTGGCCATATTGGGTGAAGCCATAGGCTTGCTTTACCCTTTTTTGGGCAGAACATGGGCCTTGCACAAGGCAACTGTGTGCACCTTGTTTACTGCAGTTGCTGGGCAGGCCACAGACCCCAGACTTAGTGGCTCCAGGTTCTTTGTCCCTTTTCCTTCGGTTGCTCTCCCCAAAAGAGCAGGAGGGAGAGCAGAAAAACATGCCTGGGCAAGCTAGAAGAGGTACAAGCCCAATTTGGCCTACCTAGGCCTACCATGACAAGTGGACATACATGTGCTCAAGCAGTGCACAGTTACTCAAACTGTGACATCCTGTGATTTTTTTTTTTTAAATTTTGATTTGACTTACTTGCTGAAGACATGACCTTCCACTTCATGACTGCATGCTCCTTTTTCACAGTCTGCTATATACAGACTTTGCCTCTGTATATAGTCCCAAGTTACCAGTTAGAATAATTTGGAGCATGTAGCATTGAAGCTTGTCCAAAGACAGTTGTGCCAGGCAGAGTCATCTTCCTTGTCACAGAAAAGAGTGGAGCTATTCTTTCCTCTCCACTGATTGGAGAGCCACGCACCCTCTTCCTCATTACAAGAAGCAGTGTGGTTTTCCTCTGAGGGCTGCATGTGTGAAAATCTGGTAATATTTTTATTTATTTTCTATGATCCATCCATGGTGCACTGCTACCTTTCATGCTCAGCCCCATATCCTGCTACCAGGACAGGGACATCATTGCAAATTTTCCAGTGCTCATGACAGATGAAGTGTATTTGTCAACAACTTCCTTAATTATAGTTACCTCCCCATGAACTCTTTCACTTCAGTTTGATCTCTTTCATGTCTTAATTTCATGACTCTCCTCCCAACATGCACATCCTTTCTGTCCGGTTTTCCCCTAGTTCTTCATCCCAGTCCATTATCAGTAGCCAGTCTCTAATATCTCTCAATCTGGCTTTTCTGTCAGGCAGTTTCTTTCTACACCTTCACAGCAGGTGTGCAAGTACCTACACAGATGAATTTGATACATCTGTTACAGGCACATCGTTTAACAAGATGCTAAGTACTATGCGTAAGAGTTCCATCATTTGGGAACAACTAGGGATGTAAACCTTTATGGTCTGCATACAAATAGTATACCAGATTGGACTGTTAGATGCTTTTGATTTCACTGAGGCTTCCTGTGCAGGAAGCACCCATGTGTGGAGGGCATACCAGAATAACCTGAATATTGATCCAAAGTATGGTGTGTAAGCACAGAAGTGGAATAACAGGACTGAGTGTTTGAACAGCCCTTATGTTTTTACCATCAAATCAGGACTGCATATTTTCTTTTTGTTTGCTATTGAACTCTACTGTAGATTAGAAAGTATTTGGATAGCTTATTTTCATAGCCTGAATTGCCAGATTAGGCCATGATGAAAACCATAGGCTGTTAGAGTTAAAATCTGTAGTAGAACTCAGTGGAGGTTTATCCTTAGCCTGGCACGATCTCCCTGATAGGTGCATTTGATTTTTCTTAGTTTATTTTACATACTAGAGTACTCTTCTGTCCATGTCAGGCTAATACAACTTTTGAATGTTCTTTTTAATGCTTTGGAATAAAAGTGTTTTGACCATTCTTTGGTTGCATAGAAAAATATATGAATATAATTTAATAATAGTGCCTTTTTTAAATGTCCTACATTTTGTGTTCTTACAACAGTTAATTTAAATTTTGAAACACAGTTTTAAATCATTTACAAGTCCCCACATTTGTTGTTTTCTCTTATAGTAGGCTAATTTGTTGACTGAAGAAAGGATTCCGGATCTTTTGTACACCCGAATGTGATGTAAATGGAGAAATTATTGTCTCTTCTCCATTCTTGTATTTAAGCCTGCAATGCATTCTTTGCTCCTTTAGAAGAAGTTATTTGCTTTGTATTTTCAATTACTCCATTAGGGAGAATGGTAATTGATTGAATTGGTAGGTAGGTCCAAGGCCACTTTAGAGTCTAATACCAGGTGGAAAAAAGAAAATATTTTGCCAAATTAGAGAAGGGGTCTGGGAGAAACAGGTAGCTCTTGACTTGTTACACTAATTTATTTTTGTACTTTTAAAATTCTGCCTTGGATTGGCAAGAAAACAAGGTTTGCAACCTGACCCTTCCTGATATTAAGAAGCAGCGATAAATAATTCTTTTTGAGACAAGAGTGGAAGCTTTACACCTCCCCGTTTGTAGTTAGACATAACACCTCTCCACAGTATTTGCAGAAGAGATACAGACTAGTCAAGCATTGCCCTGCTTTTATGGGTGAGACACTGTGACAGGACTTAAAATGGCTATTTCATTCCCCAAATGTTGAACTCAGATGTGGC
>VWYK01051431.1:0-14075 GCA_013399775.1 Semnornis frantzii | reverse complement strand
AGCCAAAAGTAAAAGGTTGCTTTAAAAAATGGCTATAAATGCAATTTGAGTATACCTTTTTTTTGGTTGGAGTTTGGAATTTGAGTGTCTCGTTATGAATGCTAATACAGGAATAACAAAAGACAGAGAATATCCAGCACAAAGACATTTTGTTTCTGTATCAAACAAATTCTCCGCTGCATACAAGAGAGTGCTGCAATGAGCACAGAGAGATAAAATAGATAGGCCTCAATACTTCAGTATTTGCCAGCTCAATTTTTTGTTCCTTAAGGATGCGAATGCTGGTTTTGCCAGCATGTTGGCCGGTTGCACCTTATTCACTTCAGGTCTTGCATTATAGACTCTCTCCTTGTACTAGTGTGGTGTTTGTAGTCCAGTTTGTTTGTCTAGGAGAAAGAAACACAACTCATCAGTCTGACCTGTGACCATCTTTAATGAGGGAAAGTGTGGATAAGAGAGATGGTGATACCACTGAGGTGTCAATCTGATCTAAAGATAGCCTGCCAAGCACAGGCCAGCCATCGTCTTCTAACCTGACTTTACAGCTGCAAGCTTGCTGCAGCATCTGGAAATTTCTTTGAGGCACTGCCTGAAAAATTGGAAAGGGATACACTTGAAATATTTGGTTATATCTACAGTGGTAAATATAATACATTCCTTGCAATTATGTGCACAAGAAAATTACATACACATTGCACATGTAACAGCAAGGAAATCTTTTCCTGCTCCAACTTGGAGAGATACTACTGAACTGTTTTTGCAACAGAGAAGAATTGCTGTCTTGGGTTCACTTTCTCTTGGTGTTTTTTTTGTTTTGTTGATTGATTTGGTTTGGTTTATAAATTTCATCTGTGGTGGGGGTTGGGTTGTTTTGTTTTTTTTTAATATTGATTTTTTTAAAAACATTTCAAAGTCAGATAAGACCTCGGAGATGCATAAAACCTGAAAAGTGTGGAATGTACAACTTGACATTAAGTCAGATAAATTCATGCTAATACACACAAGTTACACCATGTCTGAGATGTTCAAAGCTCTGTGCGAACATTAAATGGGACAATGGTTACAAACTTCCACTGCTTCATAGAATCCGAAGCCACACTCAGTTTCTTTCTAAACAGACTAGAATTTCAAGTTCCCTGCTTTGTGACAGTTATTTTTGTGTGTATAAATCTGTGTGCGAAGGATACAAACAATATATAATTGACAAACATGACCAAATACTAGTAGACTATGAAAGGGAAAGCTCTAAGAATAAAATCTTTGGCTGTTTATTTCCACATTCACGTATAATTGTTGGAGGGTTGTAGCACAAAAAATGCAGAAGTCACAGGATATGACGGGTTGGAAGGGACCTCTGGAGATTGAACCCAACCACCCTGCCAGAGCAAGACCATAATCTAGTGCAGGTCACAGCAATGCATCCAGACAGGTCTTGAAAGTCTCCAAAGAAGGAGACTTCACAACCCTTCTGGGGAGCCTGTTGGACCACAGCTAGAAGCCAAAGCCCCAAGTTTCTGAACTACTCAGAGCTGTTTTGGAGGAAGAATTTGATTCTGTGGTTTGCTTGTTAAATTCAACTGTCTGAAAATTCTAAAAAGCAACAGCCCAGGATATGATCTCAGGACCTGATTTTTTTAAAAAATGGTGTGAGTTAGAGGAAGTCTTGGATGAGTTCTCTCTCTTGCTTGTGTGTGTTCACAGCAGAGAGCTCTCCATTTGAGGTAATTTTTCCAGATTCCCCAGAAGTCAATGAAATAAAGTAATGGCTGCTCTAGACCCTTTTGTAGCTTCATCTGGCCTCCTACAAACATTTGTGGTTTCCTTTTTTTGTCATTGTTGTTGAGGGGGTTGTTTGGTTGGTTGTTTTGTTGGTTGTGGGTTATTTGTCTTGTTTTGGGGTTTGTTTGTTTGTTTAAGATCTGTGCCGTAGGACATTGATTAAACTATTAATTATAAATGGATTTCAGTAACAGCCAAACCTCTTCATATCACCTTTGTTGTTGGGTATCATTAAGCGCCATGAATTGGGCATCCTGTGAAATGCATCCTCTAGAAAATTTCACTTACAAATAAATAAACGCTAATTTAATTTTTCAACACTTGACGATTCATCCTTCTGTTTCTTCTCTTTTTGTCTGTAGGCCCACTATGTGTAGACACATAGTTTCTGTGACAGTCTGATCTATTAATCATACAATAATTCTGTGAACAAGTTCTTACTGTCTGACAGGCTGATGGCTGTTCAGCAACTGAGCCGCGAGAATCTCTAAATAAGCTCTTAACACAAATAAACGACAAGCATTGACCTTTAAGGACAGTTTAACTCCAAATGGCAGGAAGACATGACAATCTGTCTTTGTCCTATCAGGAATTCATTCTTTTTCTTGAACCTTTACTTTCCAGTCTTCTATCTTCAACTGAGAAATCTCATCAATAATTGATTTTTTAAGAGACTTGAATGTTCACGCGGAGAGTAGCCTCTGACTGCATCTTTCTACAGCATGTTAGGCAACCCGAAAGTCATTGGAAAGTCCTAAGACAAGTGACACACTGTCTCACAAGAAGATTCTGCTGTGTTTTGCTTAACAAAACATTCATAATCACTATCCCCTACTAGTGTCACATGGCTTTGGAAACAAAGCTTTCTTATCAAAGCTTATTATTTATCACTTGCCATTTAGTGAGACTTGGACAGGCTGCAAAGTTGGGCAGGGAGAGATTTAGTGAAATTCAACAAGAGCAAGCATAGAGTCTTGCACCTGGGAAAGAACAACCCCAGGAGTCAGTATAGGCTGGGAACTGACCTGTTGGAAGGCAGTGAAGGGGAAAAGGATCTGGGGGTCCTAGTGGATGAGAGGTTGACCGTGAGCCAGCAATGTGCTCTTGTGGCCAGGAGGGTCAATGCCATTCTGGGGTGTACTAGAAGGGCTGTGGTTAGTAGGTCAAGAGAGGTTCTCCTGCCCCTCCACCCTGCCCTGGTGAGACCGCATCTGGAATACTGTGTCCAGTTCTGGGCCCCCAGTTCAAGAGGAACATAGAACTGCTTGAGAGAGTCCAGTGCAGAGGCAGAAAGATGGTTAAGGGAATGGAACATCTCTCTTATGAGGAGAGACTGAGGGAGCTCAGGACCTTTAGCTTGGAGAAGAGGAAAATGAGGGGTGATCTCATTCGTGTTTGTAATTATGTAAAGGGTGAGTGCCAGGAGGATGGAACCAGGCTCTGCTTGGTGATGCCCAATGACAAGACAAGGAACAATGGGTGGAAGTTGAAGCATAGGAAGTTTCATGTAAACATGAGGAGGAATTTTTTTCCCTGGGAGGGTGAGAGAACATTGGAACAGGCTGCCCAGGGTGGGCGTGAAATCTCCCTCTCTGAAGATATTCAAAACTCACCTGGACATGTACTCAACCTATAAACCCTCCAGGTCAGTGAAGAGGAGTAAAATCATAGTGTGTTTTGCTACCTGTCCAGTTCATGTTTTTTCTCTCCTGTGTGGTGAAATGCAAAGAAAGTAAATTTACAGTTGTTCTTTTCCTCTCCCTTTTAGGTGACCATTACTCTTGAAAATTCATATCCATTTTTAATATCTGGCCTCAGCTATGGATTTTCATAACACAGAAGACTGACCCTCATGTTTTGAAAGAGGCCAGCCCTCTCTGCACATGGCCATTGATAGTTCATTTAATCCATCTGCCTTCCTTCATTAGGTATTTAGCTACTGGCTGTTGATCCGTAGTCCATTCACTGTTGAAAATGTAATTAAAAAAAAAACAACATGAAAAAACAAAATAGAGTGAGTTGGGGAAAAGAAAGGATGTGCTTATATTATTCTTGCTTAATGAGCTACAAGTTTATGCTGCTAAAGGATTTCCATACCATTTGACCTGGTGGTAGGAAACTGAGATGATTCTATGACCTCACAATATTTACAAAGGGCTACTCATATGTTTCATACTTGATTACAATAATATTAAATATCGAACCATCAATGCTTGAATGTAGCAAAAAAAGAGTTCTCCCTCTCCCCAGCAACCTGCTGTCAGATTTATTTGTGACTTCTAAGATATTGTGTCCTCTTCAGGTGGCTTTCCACAGCCATTTTGAGTTTGCAGAGTGAAACAAAACATACTCCCGCTTCAACAAGGGTCAGTCTTTGAATATGTATTTTGCAAATGTATATTTGTCTCTCTGAGGTATAGCAGCAAAGCAGTAGTTTATTATTTGCCAGTGATGTCCATGTGCTGAGAACTGAGTGTTCCCACTGCATTCATTAAAATGCATGTTTTGGGCTGAGGGCATCATTAACAGTTTGATATTTGCTTGTGGCTCAAAGTGGAGCCGTTCGCCGCCATACGGTGTCAGTGGGGATCACGCTAATGATCTGGAGTGGCAGGGTGAGCTGGGCACTTGGAGGGATGTTGTGTGTTTTGGGCAAGGCTGAAGGGAAGGGCTTGCTTAAAATGGGAACACCACTGTAACAAAACTCCTTGAATTTTGATTAAAATGTGTGTGCTTCAAGAGTTTGCTTTATTGATATACAGTTCTTTTCAATGCACAATATTGTGATCCGTGTATATGATTTTCTTAGCATAACAATTAAATGGGAGCTCCTTATCTTAAAGTGCTACATTTTCTCAATATCTGAACTTTGATGGCAATATTTGAACTTTGATGGCAAATGTCTTTTAATTTATTTTAGTTCATTTACATAACTTGTAGATGAACTGGATTTCTTTACTTTCGGCAGCCTAGGCTAGGCGATGGATAAAGCTAGTGTGCATTTCAATGTGGCTGTTGTCTGTCATTGGGGTCCTTTAAGGAACCCCAAAGGTCAAAGCTAATATTTCTCCATGTCTTCAGATGTGTAGAATTCCAAATGAAGCCACCTGATATATTAAAAGTGGAAAGGATGAAATAGAAACAGTGCCAATGAGAAGCTTCTTGATTTTTCTTTCATTTCTATTTCCCTCCAGAACAAAAGATACTTTTCAAATAAAATTAAAGCAAAATTCAAAATATTTCCACTTCTAACCTATGTCTTCTAAGTTTTTTTGATTCATTTTGTTTTGTTGGTTTTTGGTTTGTTTTTTTTTTTCTTCATATACACTAACAGGAAGAAAGCAGAACCAGAATTCATTCATCACATCATGATTTCTTTCTGAAAGAAAATTTCAAATGCATGCACATGAGCACACATATTAACAAATACATATGTACAAACCTGGTGTGTTTCTGGAGAGGTTTTTTTTGGGGGTTTTTTTTGTTTTTTTTTTTTTAAAACCGCTTTTAAAAATACTCTTGATTCTCAGCATCAAACAGGTATTAATATCTTGCTAGCTCTGCATGTCTGAAAAACTTCCTCAAGTACATAGCAGTCCATTGGAAACTGGACATTGCCCCACGTGTGCAACACACATTTACTACCACAGCCTTTCAGGCAGGACAGGATCAACTTCACAGAATCACACAACTNAAGAAGTTTCTCCTCATGTTGAGGTGAAACCTTCTATGTTCCAGTTTGTAGCTGTTGCTCCTTGTCTTATTGCTGCTGACCTCTGAAAAGAGACTGGCCCCAGCCACTTGACACCCACCCCTCAGGTACACATGGATCAGATCTCCTCTCAGTTTTCTCTTCTCCAGACTTGACAGCCCCAGGTTTCTCAGTCTCTCTTTGTAGGGGAGATACTCAAGTCCCCCCACTCATCCTCATGGCTCTCCACTGGACTCTTTCCAACAGGTTCCTGTTTCTCCTGAACTGGGGAGGCCAAAGCTGGTCACAGTATTCCAAGTATAGTCTCAGCAGGGCAGAGTAGAGGGTGAGAAGAACCTTCCTAGACCTGCTGGCCACACTTTCCCTGATACCCCTCAGGATGCCATTGTCTGTCTTAGCCACAAGGGCACATTGCTGGCCCATGCAGAACTTGCTGTCTACCAGGACTCCAATGTCTTTACCCACTTCAGTTTTACCTGTCCTGTTCTCTCCATGATGTGAAAAGGCAAATGGGAAAGCAATGAAACAAATGCCAATTTTCCCTAAGCCGTGTTAGCCTGGTTTGAATCTGAAGCCAAAATTAATACTATAGATAGCTTCTAATGTTACAGGAATTCAAATAGTTTTAATAAGTTCTGTATAAGATCTGGCCTTCCGTTATTTAATCTGGAGAAGCCAACTTGTCTTTAATAGTTACACATTACAAATACCTTGACATGCTTTGTTCATTAAAGCAAAGTAAGAAGTTCAACACACATTGGTTAACGACTTTTGGATTCATTCAAAAGCTTGTCCTACAAATGCTTTTAGGTCGACAGAAGGTTTCTCCATCCAATCAAGTTTCTTGAGCTTGGAGTCTTGTGTAAGAAGCAGAAAGAATAATTACACATTTTCTAAACTAGCAAAACAGGGGCAAGTTCTGAATCTGTCCCTCTCTACCAGATCAGGAGTGATTTGGCAGGGGCTGGAGGCAGAACCCAGCTCCAGTTTGTCTTCCTCTGCTGATGCTTTTCCACATCAGTCCTGTAAAGTCATGGGCTTGTAAACAAATATGTTTGCATTGCCAGGTTGCAAAACAAAATGCTACTGGCTTCAATTTAGATGCTATTAAATCTTGCAGCTGGAGAAAGCTGTGTGATGTTTTTGATTTTGCATGCATAGCGTACTGTAACTCAGTGGCAATGTCTGCTCTCCTTATCATTCCTGAGCAAAATAGCTCTCTTAGCTGTGCGGGTGTTGATGACAGATATTTCAGATCAATCACTGGAAAGAGATAGCAGAAGTGTCTTGGTTCATTACAGGACATGAATCTTTGAAATTAATTATAGGTGGTAACAATGGGTATGACAAACTGAGCCTCTCCAGCCTGTGTTTCACCACAGAAAACAACGATGTGTGATATTTCCCCCTAGCAATGTGCTGTTGACTGCCAGGTCCTGCAGGGTTTTTATTTTTTTATATGAAGTTACATTGTGCATGCTAAAAAGGAAAAATGTTCTTGGTACAAGTTTCTTGTTAGTCCAGTAGATCAAACTGGAATTTAAGGAAGCTGGCAAAGCAATTGGATACCAATATTACATATTTTTGTATAGTTAAAAATGAATTATTCTTCTCTCTGTGTGTTATGCTATTGAGCTGTCCTATTTAGCCTGTCCTACAGTCATGGTGTATTTTATATAATCTTTCTTAGCAGGCATATAATCTACACTTACTACTTGAAGAGCTAAAGTCTTGTTGGCTTCAACTGGAGCTGAATACCGACATATTAAATAAACAGAGACTTTAGGATTTGGGCTTTTCATTGGAAAATAAAGATAATACTGAATCAAAACAGAAAATCAAAACTCAGAAATCTTTCTGCTTTAATCTGATCACTACAATGTGATTGAAATACTGCAGCATTTAGCTTGTTTGTGCACCTCACCAGAAACCATTTATAAATTCTGAATGGAAAAGTAAGATACAGTGATGTGCCTCAGTGTAGGTAGGAGCTATGGTTGGAGTAATTTATCCATTCTACATCTTTCTTTTATAAGTGCTGATTTCAAGCAAAAGCACTTTGGGGTAATGAGATTGGTAAAAGAGGTCCTTTGCTCCAGTGTCTCTATGATGAGTAAAGGTGCTCAATCATAGAGATAAGAAACCAACAACTGGTCCTAAATTTCAAAATCAGAGGCTAACATGGGTCAGGGAAGCTACAGAGATATGTAAGAAGTTTGGATGTTAAGCAGAAACATGCTATTGCAATAGAGGTGTATCTCGTAGCCATGAGACCCGTGTGGTGGAAGGCCCAAATTATGCCTAAAATACATATCCAAGACATGTCCTAAATACCTACCTGAATCCCCTCCCCCCTCCCCCTTCCTTCTTCCCGGGTGGAAGAAGCTGGAAAACAGACCAAAGCCTTGGCGCCTCTCAGCCTGCCACAGAGACACCGTATTTGACCTTGTTTCACACTCTGCTTTGTCTTTGGTAAACACAAGTCCTGGATGATGGGCATGTGCACATCCCTTTTTCAGTGAAATAACTTAGGATTGGTTCCAGGGGTGTTTTTATCTCTTGTTATTGGCCAAAGACACTTGTCAAAATGCTTAAAACCCTAGCCAACTTGTTTGTTTATTGCTGCTGCCTTTGTTTTGTCCGCTACCTGTTTGCATTGCTTTGCACTGCGCATAGCTGGGGACTTGCCTCCCCTACCAATGGCAGACCTGACCCTGCCTGTCTGCTGTGCTGACCCAATGGACTGAAACAGCTTGCCCAGCGCTGGGATACAGCTGCCCACTTGAGCTCAGCTCAGCTTGAGTCCGTTTGACTTTGGCTGAGTCTAGATAATGACCTAGCAAGGGCCTAGCAATGAATTGTGACACTGGCATCTACCGACCACCGCTCCAGCCCGAAGGCCGACTCCTTTGCTATCCACAGCACCCGATGGGACTGCTCCAGGCTGGAAACTTGGACCCTACTTCACCCAGGGTGACCTCCTGAGAGCCATGGAGGATTTGCCTCGCATCCATGGATCTTCTCAAGCAACCTGCTCAACTGGAGCTAGGAAAGCAGCAAAACTTCACCACATCATCGCCACATGGAAGGCCACCACGTGACTGGGAACATATTTTTCCTCCTGTAATCTTCTACGTATACTTTTGGATTACAAACATTGAGACTCTGACTAGTGAGTAAAATAACTTTTCTAAAGTTTGTGAAAGTTTATGTTTAACCTTTAAGCAGCAATTTGTGCTGCAGGACTCTCCAGTTGTTTAAATTTTCTACAACCTTTCTATGACTATTTCAATATAACCTGACTTTATATATACATTATGCAAAATAGCTTTACCAACCACATAACAGAATCTCTGTGCGTTAATTGTAAATAAGGTTGGGGAAATTGTCTTCATATATATATTTAATAAAGTATTTCCTTTATATTTGCCTTATTACAATTCACTTCTAACCCAGATTCAACCCCTACTTAACAACCTACCATCAAGAACTGTACTGTGTATAGTTCTGGAACCCCCAGCACAGGAAGGACATGGAACTGTTGCAGCAGGTCCAGAGGAGGGCCACGAAGATGATCAGAGGACTGGAGCAGCTCTGCTATAATGACAGGTTGTGAGAGCTGGGGGTCTTCAGCTTGGAGAAGTGAAGACTTCTAGAGACCTTATAGTAGCCTTCCAGTATCTGAAGGGGGCCTACAGAAAGGCTGAGGAGGGACTATTGACAAGGTTTTGTAATGACAGGACGAGGGGCAATGGGCTTAAACTGTCAGAGGGGAGATTTAGACTGGATGTTAGGTAGAAGTTCTCTCCAGTGAGGGCGGTGAGGCACTGGCACAGGTTGCCCAGGGAGGTTGTGGCTGCTCCCTCTCTGGAGGTGTTCCAGGCCAGGTTGGATGAGGCCTTGGGTGACTTGTTCTCTTGGGAGGTGTCCCTGCCTATGGCAGGGGGGTGGAACTAGATGATATTTGAGGTCCCTTCTAACCTTACCATTCTATGATTCTCTAAGATGTTATAGCATGCATCAGTCTCAAAGAGCAGAGGCCAGGACCAAGTTAACGATTGCAACCTTCACTTGGAGCCTAAGACCATGCATATGTGCACATTTCGAAACTGAAACTACAGCAACTGATTTACCATCCAGTAGCTCAGCTACCAACCATTTTTGCGACTAGAGAACCTTTACTGCATTTCATTATACTAATTTTAGATTAGTTTGCCCAGTGATCATAAGCAATTTGAATTTCAGTCTTCCTAAGCCTGGAGGCATTCATGAATGTTCAGTCTATCTTCTGTTCAAGGCATTTAGAAGAGCGTCACCTGGAACTGGTGAGACAGATCAGTTTCTGATTTGTTTGCAAACTCCTCTTGACTGCTCTCTGAGAAGTAGTTTTTAACCCTTTGTATATCTGTCTCTTTGTAATTGTAACCTCAGCACATTCCTCTCAGTCCCTGATGAAAATGTCATACGAGAAAAAGAAACTTCATTAAGGTCCATACATATTAAATACACTGCCTTATAGTTTTTCACTAATGAGAATATTCCTGACAAACTAAATAGACTGGTTTGTTGTGGTCCAGTTTCAAAAGAACCATTGAGACAACGTGATTCATTCTATTACCTTTCTGGTCCTTACAAACAATTGTGTAATATTTTGTCCCAAATCCCTTCCCAATTTTCCAGGTTCTATCAAAGATAGCAGTACTAGCATCTAAGACTTTTTCTTGAAGAAGTTACTCAGCTACCCTTAATCAATTTTTTGAGCTCTTTTCTCCCTTCCATGGTCTCTCAAGCTAATTACTGAACAGTCATTCAGTGACTTCCCAAAAAATGTGAGGGTTATTTTTTTTTAGGGCTTTGATGACATACATCACTTCAGGTTAACTGAGATGGTCTTGGGTTTTTACTGCTTTCTGGCCTCTTTTCTTGCCTGATTTCTGTAAATACATGATGAACAAACCACCTTCTAAGTTACCCTTAGTTAATTCTTTTATTTTCCTGTAGGTAAAGAGTATTTTAGATTAGAAATATTTTTTTTGCCCTTCAAACAGCCTTATTCTCTTGCAGCATGCTCAGCACCTTGAGCAGCCTTTCTTCCATCTCAACATCATCGATGACTATCTACAAGGTCTCGCAATGACAGGACAAGGGGCAATGGGTTTAAACTGGCAGAGGAGAGATTTAGACTGGATGTCAGGAGGAAGTTCTTTTCGGTGAGGGTGGTGAGGCACTGGCACAGGTTTCCCAGGGAGGTTGTGGCTACTCCCTCCCTGGAGGTGTTCAAGGCCAGGTTGGATAAGACCTTTAGTAACCTGTACTAGTGGGAGGTGTCCCTGCCTATGGCAGGGGGTTGGAACTAGATGATCCTTAAGGTCCCTTCCAACCTTACCATTCTATGATTCTAGGATTCTTTTTCATTTATTCTAAATCTTTTTTTCAGCTTCTTTGGAAAGGTGTTCATTGCTTCTCTTACTACTCTCTGCCTTATTTTCCTCCTTCTTTCATCATAATGCATTCAAAGATTTATTTTTGTTATTTAATTTTGTTATTTAATGTTACAAAACACAACTGATTATTTTTTTCATTGTGATGAATAACAAGATAAATCTATCTTGCCTGGTGAACACTGTCACTGGGGATCTGATGGTGTCTCTCTTTTACTCATATAAAGCTTAATGTTTTAACATAGAATATATCCCACAAATTTCACTGAAGGAATATCTTAGATGAATTAGCAAACTTCTCTTACATGAGACAATCAGAAAGGAAGATGGAGTACACTCTGGGGAGCCCTGTTCTGCAGAGAGAAGCAGAGATGGGGGTGAGGTAAGAACTGTTGCTTCATCTGAAAAATGAACATTTTTGAGAAACGAGACAGACAAAATAACCATACTTGAGTTGGAGGGAAAGGTGTGCAAAACATATGGGGAATTAGGGGAGATCATATACAGCAATAAAATATCCAAAGCCAGAGGCACAGCTGAACTTGTAAAGAAAACTGATGTAATTTCTCTTCCTGCAGGGTAGGGATAAGCTGGAACTCGTGATTTGTTTACAGTGGAGCATATGCTGGTGCAAGCTGTTTGAAGAAGGAAAACTCTGAACAAAATAACCAGTGATGCTGCTTTCACAATGCAGATTGGCCTATAAAAAGGGAAAAAAATTGGTTTCCGTGGAGAGAGACACTTTCCCACTGCAACAGGTGCCACAAGCGCAATGCATGTTTTGTCCCTTACACTGTCCCCTTTTTATATACCTTATGGCCACAGAAATCATAGGATGGTTAGGCTGTAATGGACCTCAAAAATCATCCAGTTCCAACCCTCTACCATAGTCAGGGACACCTCCCACTAGAACAGCTCGCTAAAGGTCTCATCCGACCTGGCCTTGAACACCTCCAGGGAGGGAGCAACCACAACCTCCCTGGGCAACCTGTGCCAGTGTCTCACTACCCTCACTGCAAAGAACTTCCTCCTAACATCCAGTTTAAATCTCCCCTCTGTCAGTTTAAACCCATTGCCCCTTGTCCTGTCATTGCAAGACCTTGTCAATAGTCCCTCCCCATTCTTCCTCTAGGCCCCCTTCACATCCTAGAAAGGGTAATACAAGGTTTCCTTGAAGCCTTCTCTTTTCCAGGCTGAAAAGCCCGAACTCTCATAGCCTGTCCTTATAGCAGAAGTGCTACAGCCCTCTGAGCATCTTCGTGGCCCTCCTCTGGACCTGCTCCAACAGTTCCATGTCCTTCTTGTGTTGGGGACTCCAGAACTCTTTGTCTAAATAGAGTTTCTTCCTCATGTTTTGAGAGATAGTTTAGTGCTAGTCAAAAACCAGACTAGTTTCCTAGAGATTTCTCCTGTGTTCATTTACATGTGTATGTTTTTTGTTTTCAGTGTTTCCTCACTTCTCTCTGGATTAGATCAATGTCCCACAATGAATCTAGTTTACATCAGCTACTTAGTTCACATTATCAATCCCAAGCCTTTAAATTAAATTAGAAAAAGGTAAAAAGAAAGTATCTAGAGGAGAGACTCTACATCAGACTGCAAACAGGTAAAATTGCAAAAAGGTAGCTAGAAGTTTTTAGGAAATATCTCTGGACCTAAATTAATAAATTCTATTAATTCATAGTGAATTTCTTGCCACTTCTCTGCTTTAGACTACCTTTGAAATATAATGCCAAGTTTCTCTCTGGAAGTTCTGCATTAATATTTATTTATTTTTGTGATGGTTTGGNCCAAGGTTTGCCTTACGCGCAAGGAGAGTTTTGAGGATTGGCTGGGGAGGGGATTAGAAGAAAAGAACTGGTTAGTGAAATGAATTCGGCAGAGAGGAGAAGCCAGAACTAGACCGCCCAAGATGTTGTGCCCCGTGACACCCACTGCCAGCTCAAGACACTGCCTTATCTTTTTGTTTTGGGTTCTTATTCTAAACATCTCTGCAAGCCTATGAGTGAAGTAGACATCACCATTGTTTCCTTTCACAGCCTATAGTATAATTTTCTTTATTGAAATATTCCAATTAGCTCAAACCAGCACAATTTTAAAGTCAGCATATTATTTGGTTTTTCACAAATTCTACATTTCATCTACATCTATGATAGGTGTGAGAACAGCATTATGTACAATTATGTTCACTGTGTTTTGTCTGAATGAGAAAGATTTTCTTTATCCAGCACACAACCTGTTTGGAACTTGTCGGATGACAGCACAGCGGCGGATCAATGCAGCACAGGATTCAATGCAAGTGAATCTACCAGAGTCCAAAATGACTGCAGACATGGCTGCCACAGGCAAAGATCATGGGGCAGATCGTGGGGCAGCATGGGGCAAAGCTCAGGCTGCTCAGCAGTGTGCCCACAAACGGCGTTGGTTTACGGCACTGGCGGGTCCCTGCAGCAGGCAGGCAGGATGCGACGGTCCGAAAGCAGAGACTGTGTGCTTTCTCGTCACCGTTCTTCCAGAGCCCCTCAAGGACTGACTCAAGGAACGACTCCGGGTATGAGTCAAGGTCCCTCTCAAAGTCCCTCTCAAAGTCTGACTCAAAGTCCCTCTCAAAGTCCCACTAGATAATGTGTCCACTTGCCATATATGTATGCTGGGGCAATTTGCTCTTCCCAGTTCAAGCCCCCAGGGGGTGAGGTAAAGTACTTGGCGCCTACTTCTTTCACATTCCAAACCCCTGGAGCCAGAGGTGGGGGGAAGCAGAACAGTTTCACCCCCCATTCAAACTTCGGGTGGGGCAGGGACTCGGGTGTCCTCTGCCACAGTCCACCCTGGTGGCAATGGACAGATTTATCTAGGACTGCAGGGTGATGGGTGTCAAGGTCCAGAGAACAGAGATTAACAGTATCTCTGTCCAGAGGAGCAAGACTTGTTCTTTTAGGTTTCCGTGTTGTGAAATTAAGGTGCAAACGAGACCAGATATCACCAAGAACTGTTAAGGGATAAAGTTGAACAAAATTGAGGGAGAGAGGGAAGAGGGGAGAGAGGGAGAGGGAACAGAGAAAAAGAGACAAACAGGGAAGGAAAAGAACACGGATTTTATCACCATCAGCTGCAGATGGCTGGGGGGGGGAGAGAGAGAGAGG
>VWYK01051426.1:0-14576 GCA_013399775.1 Semnornis frantzii | reverse complement strand
GATGTTAGGAGGAAGTTGTTTGCAGTGAGGGTGGTGAGACACTGGCACAGGTTGCCCAGGGAGGTTGTGGCTGCTCCCTCCCTGGAGGTGTTCAAGGCCAGGTTGGAGGAGGCCTTGAGTGACCTGTACTAGTCGGAGGTGTCCCTGCCTATGGCAGAGGGTTGGAACTGGATGATCCTTGAGGTCCCTTCCAACCTTACCATTCTATGATTCTATGAATAGCTAAAAAATAGGAAAGGCAGCAAACCCAAGTAAAATCTTAACCATAACAATTTATGTATCTTCAGGCACTTGTATGTATTCACATACAAGTGCCTGAAGCATTTGTAACTCCCTGAAAAGCTCACATTTACACCTGACCAACTGTCAGGGTGACAGACAGTGCCAGACATGGACTGCAAAGTTATGTTTGCCTGGGACAGTGACTCAACCCCATCTTATTGGAACAAAACCTGCCCCTCCCAGTAACTACTGTAAAGGGAAATGAGATTAACTATTCAAAGTAAACATCTATCTAATTCTGATGTCTTTGTCAATGTAGTCTCCTATGAAGAGCTGGGACTGTTCCAGTCTAGAGAAGAGAAGGCTCTGAGGAGACCTTATTGTAGCCTTCCAGTATCTGAAGGGGGCCTACAGGAAAGCTGGTGGGGGACTTTTTAGGATGTCAGATAGTGACAAGATTAGGGGGGATGGAGTGAAACTAGAAGTGGATAGATTCAGATTGGATGTTAGCAAGAAGTTTTCACCATGAGAGTGGTGAGACACTGGAATAGGTTGCCCAGGGGGTGGTGGAAGTCTCATCCCTGGAGGTCTTTAAGGCCAGGCTGGATGGGGCTCTGAGCAACCTGATCTAGTGTGAGGTGTCTCAGCCCATGGCACAGGGGGTGGAACCAGGTGATCCCTGAGGTGCCTTCCAGGTCTGACAATTCTATGATTCTATGTTTACTGTTGCCTGATGGTTCCAGAAAGGTCCACCTATGTCTGGAATTGAACAGAACTACAACAGACTTGTCCACGTATTCATAACTGTATGGCTTCAATTTATGGAACAGAACTCAATTCAGTGTTGTTCTTTTTTCCTCCTCTTGCCTCTACTACTCACACAGAGTAAATACCTAAGACAAGACAATAAGGAATCCATACAAACCACTCTGAATTAATAACCACACTCATACAGTCCTTCTTGCCTAATGGTACAACTCTTTTCCTGAGCACCCAGGCCAGAATTGATGGACTTTGAAAAAGAGGAGACTGAGAGGAGACCTCATCACTGTCTACAGCTACCTGAAAGGACATTGTGGAAAGGCTGATGCTGGTCTCTTCCCACAGGTAAATAGTGAAAAAACAAGAGCAAATGGCTTTGAGCTCTGACTGGGTAGATTTAGACTGGACATTAGGAAAAAAATGTTCACAGAAAGAGTGGTCAGGCATTGGAATAGGCTGCTGTGCTGGACTGAGGCTAACTGGAATATTTTAATGGAGAAAACTATATTACAGGCTGTGAAAAGCAAACACTGGTGATGTCTGCTGCACTTATAGGCTTGTGAGATGTATAAAGATAAGAGCACAAACATAGATAAGACACTCCCACAGAGTCTCTTGGTCTCCCTTTGGGAGCCAGTGTGTCTCCTCCTCTCTGCTAACCTAACTAACCACTCTGCTTCTAACCTCCCTGGCCCAACCTCCAAACTCACCTTGCACCTAAGCCAGACCCTGGGGTAAGGTATAGGGGTGGGAAGAAGGTGGAAGGGTGGTTGGGAGCCCCTCCTGGGGCCTCTGATTTCTGGGAGGGGAGTTGTGTTTCTGTATTACCTTTAACTTGTCTATGTCTGTAACTATTCCTGTCTGTTGTGTATATCTCTGCTTGTACATTGTGCTAAGCTGTAAATAGAGCTTCAGTCCTTAACTTCCAGCCCCCTGGTTCTAGTCTGGGGGATTTTACAAAATGTGGGGGGGCAGGGAACTCCCAAACCATCACAGCTGCCCAGGGAGGTGGTTGAGTCAGCAACCCTGGCTGTGTTTAAAAGTCATTTGGATGTGGTGCTTGGAGATATGATTTAGGGTGAACCTTGTAGAGTAGGGTTATCAGTTAGACTTGGTGATCCTGAGGGTCTTTTCCAACCTGAATGTTTCTGTGATTTTGAGATTCAGCAAAAAATTCAGTACTGCTTACCAAGATTTTCAGTTCAGGCTGAGATCCATGAATCTTCATCTACCCTAGATAGGAATTTATTTATAGTTTAACTCCAGTGTATCTCCAGGAGCTGAGGGACTGTAAGATCAGATACACTTCAAGTGAAAGCCAGAGTTCAAGAGTGTCCTCTCAGGGACAAGATACAATGAAGTTATGATGATATGGATCACTAATGAACTGATGGAGATATGAATCATATCTACACAAAGGACAACTGCTGCTGTTAATCAGATCCCAGGCTAGCTCTATAAAAGTAATTGCATTCAGCAATCTAAGCATCAATTCCAATTTTAAAACTGTATTACAGGTAGATTGTGGTTTTGTCCTCTTAATAGAATCACAGAATGGTAAGGTTGGAAGGGACCTCAAGGATCATCCAGTTCCAACCCCCTGCCATAGGCAGGGACACCTCCCACTAGTACAGGTCACTCAAGGCTTCAACCAACCTGACCTTGAACACCTCGATGCCAAGTATGATCTACTACTGCTGTGATGGCTGTAATTAAGTGAAAATTAAAGTGTTCACCCTGTCAAACAGACAATTTGATTAAAAAAAAAATCAAGAAACAGCAGGAAAATGTTCATTAACTTCTCAGTTCTTAAGAGGTGCTGGCATGTGCATTACCTGCACATTCTTTACCCTCTACTTCCTTCACTTCATCCTTAGGAAATTCATCTTGCAGACCAGTTGCCTGGGTAAGGAACAAATGCCTACAACATTAAGAAGGTAAAGTGAAATTCACATTAGAAATCTGAATTTCTTCTTTAAATTGTCCTGTGTAATCTGTTGGGGTGAGGGTGTGGACACCCTTTCTGAAAGCCATTTGCTGTTTAACCACAAATGCAGAACAGCAGAATGGTTTAAAAATGCAATGGAGGCAGCCAGGTAGCTTAGCAGCTAATAAGTTCTTCCTTTTTATTCTTACTGCCCAAGTTAAACTATGTCCATGAGACTAAAAGGAAACAAATGGTGTAGTCTCCAGTCAGTCCAAGATTCAAATCACAGCTGGCAGCTCTCACTTAAAAGCAGTCCAAAGTTTGGACAGAAAAATGGTCACTTCTTAAGACTTGGAACTTTTTAATGCAGTATGGTTGGAATCACTGAGCTGGGACTGGAAAATGAAGGTGGATCATTCCCATTGTTACACTGTGCTTTTGATACCACTTGTGTTGACATTTTGCAGCTAAATTAATCTTTATCTAGGGAATAAGTTAAATAATTTCAATATAACAGATACTAATACTACAGACACCTCTATAGACCTACCTCAAGGTGTCTTCCTCAACTCAGTACCAGCTCTTCTGTTTTACTTGAGATTACAAATTTGTATATTAATCTTCAAATCCTTAAACATTTTGCCAACAGTAAAGGAAAAATCTATTACTCAGCACTTGGTCTGAGACAATTACAGCAGAAAGAAAATATTTCTAAGCACCGTGCAGTGTTATCTCCACTAAAAGAAAGTGAATGTCCCTAGGTCTTAATATTTAGGAGGTTACAATGTCACTGTCCTTCAGAGTCACAGGCCTCACACATAGTCAAATCCTGCCTTCCCTGAACTGGAAAACTACCTTGGCTTTGTTGTGGAAGAGCCCAAATGGCTCTAGAGGCAGAAGGAGGTAGGATCTTTTTTTTATAAAACCATAAATCACTTGTGAGTCTGTAAAGGCATCATTTTACCTGGGTGCTCTCAGATTCTGAAGTCTGCTGTCAACCAGTTTTGTCACTAAACAGATATTTTCTTCTTCTAGGAGCTGAACAGAGGCTTTCAAATCACTTACTTCCTTTTGGTAGAGCTTAACCTTTTGACAGGTCAAGAAAAAGGATCCTCTTAGCATTCTGGAAAGCTTTCACAGTAACTATCTTAAGAGCACACACCTAAAAAGGACACAACTGAATGGGCAAGACTGTGAATTTGGTGGAGAAACATAAGGACATTTTCAGGCACAGGGATTTTCTTTCACACCTTTCTTTAGAACCCTCGACTGGCACAACTCTGTCAGTCATAGCCACACAGTTAAAAAATGCAATGGAGGCAGCCCATGACAGCAGAACCTTCTCAGTAGCCAAACAAGCCTGGGAGACATAAACTCTGTTTGTTTTTTTTTTCCTTTTTACTTTCAGATCAGAGCTCTGAGAAGAATTATTGCAGAGTTAATTTCAGGTTCCTTCTTAGCAAGAGTTGCTTTTCTAATTCCTGCTCATACACAAAACCTTCCTATCCAGAACTGGTGAAGCTTTCGGTCCAGGTTGGCCATGACATGGACTAAACCCCAAGTTCTAGTTTCTCTTGGACTGGTCATGAAGTTATATTAACCAAAAGATGACAATTATTCATATCTCACAATTCCTCTCACTTTTCCTGAAGCACAAGTACTAGGAAGTGGAATGTACTATGAGACAGACATCTCCCCAGAAATCTTAGCTTGGCACACACAGTTCAAAGCAGTACCTAGTGCATCTGTTCTCAGTAGAGTCAAATGAACTCAGCTATAATCATCCAGAATTGCAGCTAAAGAGTATTTCCCATTTCTGCCAGGGATTGAAAAAAGGTGAAAATAACAAGACATTAACAAGTAACAGGATGCAGCTTGGCACAATGAGGTGATGCAGCTTTGCACCATCATGGTGTGACACAGTAGTCACGGGAAAAAAATGTGACTTAAGTCCCCAGATCTGTTAAAGTTTGGAGGTAACTAGTTCAGGAGTGTTTTGGTAAGTTCAGTGGCCAAACTGGAAAAAAAAAAAAAAAAAAAAAAAAAAAAAAAATTTTAAAAAAAAAAAAAATCTANAAAAAAAAAAAAAAAATTTTTAACAGAGACAGAACTTCAATTTTTGAGTTATCTCCTCAAAAGAAAATAGTGGAAGAGGCTGTCAGCAACATAGAAACATTAGCCTGACAGAAAATGTTTAATCCATGTAAGGAAAGCAGAGACAATGAATGACTGAATTCAGAGGAGCTGGATAAGTTAGTGGCAATAGTTTTGTTTTCCACAATAATCCAAAGCACTAATTCATAACATAGGAAACTAATTCACATCGTAGGAACATTCTAGTTGAGAGGAAAGAAACCCAAACCCCTCAACTCTAAAGTGAGGGCCTGTCAAGGCATAAGGGTACTCCAAAGTGGATCTTCCTTGCTGATACTGCCTGTGTAAATTTCTCTGTGTTCAGTAAGAGAGGGAGACAGGAAAGGAATTCATGCTCATTTGGTGATAAGAATGCACAGATTCAAGCTCCTCTTTGTTTTTACAGATTAAAACATTAATTCTTCCAACCTCACCATTCTATGATTCTATGATTCTTTCCTACTGGCCCCTACCTCATTGCCTCAGAAATTGTGGTTTGGACAAGCTCCCTGGAAAGTTAAAGATGTAGGGCTCAGAGCTCATTAAGGGGAAGAAGGAAAGCTGTATCCCTGCATACTGGCAAGTATCTTAATCTAGTAAGTAAAACAGAGAAATCTCTGCCAGGTTTGTTGATGTGGCACAGAAAAATAGTGAGTTCATTTATTAATTTCCCAAACCCTTTTGCTCAGTTTTAAACTGTGAAGTTGTAAAGCTGTGAAAGGATATTTCCCCTCTCCAAGGATATTTCCCCTCGCCAATCTCTTGCTTAGACTTGATGGCAACAAAGAACCTGTATTGATTGGAACAAGCACAATCCAACTTCCACAGTGGAAAAAAACAGTTTCTTAAATTTGGCTCACAAATAAGTTCTCTCTTGATGAGAACATATAGCTCTGATTTCCCATCAAAGGACAGTATAAAACCTATTAAGTAACAAATTACAGTTCTACACAATTTCGATTTTCCTCTCTTCATTGTACTCATCTCCAGGATATAGAATCATAGAATGGTAAGGTTGGAAGGGTCCTCAAGGATCAGCCAGTTCCAACCCCCTGCCATAGGCAGGGACACCTCCTACTAGTACAGGTCACTCAAGGCCTCCTCCAACCTGGCCTTGAACACCTCCAGGGAGGGAGCAGCCACAACCTCCCTGGGCAACCTGTGCCAGTCTCTCACCACCCTCACTGTAAAAAACTTCCTCCTGACATCCACTCTAAATCTCCCCTCTGCCAATTTAAACTCATTGCCCCTTATCATTACAAGCCTTTGTCAATAGTCCCTCCCCAGCCTTCCTGTAGGTCCCCTTCAGATATTCTTTATCTCCTATTTAAAGCTCTCAAGCCCTTTCTCCAAAAATGTTTCCAACATGCATATCCACTTTCTTTCAACACAGCAGCACTAGAACTTGAATGCAAGTCAAACCCACACTGACCAAATTCTTACATGGTTGAGCCTTTATTCTACATCATATTTCAGTCTCCACAGATACCAACAGTTAATTGTATGGAATGTTGTAGTCCTTCATAGAACTGTTTGGGCAAGAAAAGAAACCCTTCTTTTGTGAAAGCAGATGTTCACCTTTACCTTTATTCACCACATACACTGTGTGCTACTCAGGATTATAGATTAATTATAAGAAAATTACTCTCCTTTTTCTAAGCAAGTCACTGAAAAATGGTTACAGCTGTAGACTGTGGTATTTCAAACATGAACAGCCAGGGTAAACTATATACAAGTGATCCTCTTACCTCTTCTTTTAGCCATGCATTCTCTTCAATTTCTCTGCAAATTTTTTTGTCTAAGTATCTTACAGCATTCTGAGAAAACACAATTTAAGATAATCTCAGACGAAAGCAGGACTTTGACAGTGCTGCATACTATAAAGAAGAACCTTCTGCTGTTTAGCAGGAAATAATTAAGAAACATCCACAAGACAGACTGTAACATCTCCTGAGGGATTACAAGGGGATTTAGAGCTCCATGCCAGCTGTTTCCTCCCCACCACCCTGCCCAGGACAGTTCATATGTCAAGCAATTTATCAATATTTTATAATTTTCCATATTAAAATAGGACATTTCCTTTTTGCCCAACAAGTTTTGCTGTGTTCCCAGTACTGCTCAAATCTTCCTGTTGTCAGGAAATCAAACCTTTAGTTACTAAAAAAACCCAAGAAAAATCACAGATGAGGCAGCAGTGATTTATGACAAGTGACTTAATCATGTAGAGGTCTATGCTAATCAGCCAAGGTTACAATTTAATTATTGTCAGTAAGTGGAGAGGAACATCTGGGAGGGAAGATGCCCCTGTAGATCACCATAAACACAGCCCTTTGGATTATGTTCTCACATGACTGAATTCCATTACTGAAGCCAGGGAGTTTAAATATCTAATGGGATCAGCCAGTGACTGTACTGAAGTACACTGAGAGTTTTCTGAGGTGTAAGGAGTCATCACTATAAATACTTTGTCAATCATGTCTGCAAATCAGAGCTAGCAGGGATGACCAAAAACATACATGTATCAAGAACCCCAAACTTTACAGTAGATTGTGCTATTTTTGGTATTTTTAAAATGTAATTTACAGTTAGAAAAAAAAAAAAAAAGAACTCAAATGGATGCATATTTCCATGCAGACAATCTCTTAGTGTGTTATTGCAATGCAAACACCAAAATCTAAGCCACAGCAGAATTAGCACATTCTTGAACAAGTCACATCAGTGCATGGTGCCCCATGTCATTTGTGAAATGGCCTCACATCCACTGATTGATGGTCTGATGGAAAGAAAACAAAAAGTACCTGTGTGTTTAATAGTAACCAATGCTATATTTAATAAGATGATTTACAGTTAATTTTACTCTCAATTTATTAGAATATTTCCAAGCTAAAATAGATACTAACTATGATGCAGTTAGTACTTTTTAAAAAAGGCAGAAGGAATACCTCAAGGGCCTGTTCCTTACTTAACTCCATGTGCTGCTCAAGAACTCTGTCATTTTCTTCTTGCACTGCTTCTAAAGCTTTCCTATAATGTTCTTCAAAACAAAGGGACACAAACCAGAAATCATTATTCAACATCAGTTTCTCCTGACAACAAATGGCTAATTGGCATGTTGTTCCTAAAGTGGAACTTGGCTTGGCTGACACACCTGAAGGCTGTGTGGCCATTCAGTGAGGACAGACTGGAGAGTTGGACAAAGAGGAATCACAGAATGGTAAGGTTGGAAAGGACCTCAAGGATCATCTAGTTCCAAGCCTCTGCCATAGGCAGGGACACCTCCCACTAGTACAGGTCACTCAAGGCCTTATCCAAACCTGGCCTTGAACACCTCCAGGGAGGGAGCAGCCACAACCTCCCTGGGCAACCTGTGCCAGTGTCTCACCACCCTCACTGCAAACAACTTCCTCCTAACATCCACTTTCAATCTCCCCTCTGCCACTTCAAACCCATTGCCCCTTGTCCTGGCATTACAAGCCCTTGTCAATAGTCCCTCCCCAGCCTTCCTGTAGCCCCCTTCAGATACTGGAAGGCTACTCTAAGGTCTCCTGGAAGCCTTCTCTTCTCCAGGCTGCAGAGCCCCAACTCTCTCAGCCTGTCCTCACAGCAGAGCTGCTGCAGGCCTCAGCATCTTGGTGGCCTCCTCTGGACCTGCTCCAACAGCTGCATGTCCTTCCTGTGCTGGGGGCTGCAGAACTCCACACAGGACTCCAGGTGGGGTCTGAGGAGAGCAGAGCAAAGGGGCAGAATCCCCTCCCTTGCCCTGCTGCCCACACTGCTCTTGCTGCAGCCCAGCACTCAGTTGCTGTCTGGGCTGCACTCACACTGCAGCCTCATCTTGAGCTTTTCATCAACCCAGATCCCCAGGGCCTTTTCCTCAGGGCTGCTCTCAGCCATTCACCAATGACAAGGCTAAGTGCAGAGTCCTGCACCTGGAAAGGGACAACAAACTGCACCAGTACAGGCTGGGAGGTGATCTGCTGGAAAGCAGCCCTGTGGGGAAGGACCTGGGAGTGCCGGCGGACAAGAAGCTATCCATGGACAGCAATGTGCCCTGGTGGCCAAGAAGGCAAACGGGATCCTGAGGTGCATTAAGAGGAGTGTGTCCAGCAGATGGAGTGAGGTTCTCTTCCCCCTCTACTCTGCCCTGGTGAGACCTCATCTGGAATACTACATTTAGTTTTGGGATCCCCAGTTCAGGAGGGACAGGGATCTACTCCAAAGAGTCCAAAGGAGGGCTACAAAGATGACTAAGGGGCTGGAGCATGTGCCCTATGAAGAGAGGCTGAGGGGCCTGGGACTGTTTGGTCTGGCGAAGAGAAGGCTTAGAGGGGATCTAAGAAATGTTTATAAATATCTGAGGGCTGGGTGTCAAGAGGGAGGGGACAGGCTCTGCTCAGTTGTGCCCTGTGATACAAGGGGTAATGAGTATAAACTACAGCACAGGAAGTTCCACCTCAAGATGAGGAAGAACTTCTTTAAGGGTCATGGAGCGCTGTAACAGGCTTCCTAGAGAGGTTGTAGAGTCTGCTTCTCTGGAGGTTTTCAAGACCCATCTGGATGCACTCCTGTGCAATCTGTGCTAGATTCTGTGGTCCTGATCTGGCAGCAGGGTTGGACTTGATGATCTATGGAGGTCCTTTCCAACACCTAACATCCTGTGATCCTGTAAACTTCTCAGCCAGCACCACATGCATAGATGCTCCACAGAAAAGGATTCAAACATAGAAATTGTCCTCCTGAACCCAAAGGACAGTAATGCCATCTATAAAACTAAAAACCTTAAGTGTCTACCACATTTCTCTTGACAACTACAACAGCTGAACAACTGACTGCTAAATGAGCAATTCTCTACTAAAGTATTAGTGGTGGTATCTTAACACTAAATGTTGTCTCTATCAGTAGCAGAGCTGCTATGAGTCAGGTGAGAGATTTGTTTGGAAAACTTTTTTTTTTAAAAAAATCAGTTATTATAAAGAGCCTAATAAATTTTCTGCCCTACCTAACCCTATCAGGGGGCTCTAATTTGACAACAGGACAAAAATGGATAATGTGACAATTGCCTCAGTGATCTGCTTTCATCATTACTTCTGGTCATTATTCTGAAAGTGTGTCTTCCATCAAACAATTTGTTTGGCTTCAGGTTCTTGCCACTTGCTATGTAATTATTTCATCTTTCCCTTCTGTTGTTTGTGTGCTACCCTAAATAGCCTGTTGCTGTCTGGTATTTTCTCCTTTCTAAAGGAATGAAGGGGACTGCAGCAATTTTCTTTGAAGGAAGGCACTTCACACTTGTTCCAGAGGGTTGAAATCTAGCCTAGCTCTGCACTTGTGTTGGATATAGCCTACTGCTGATCTGGCTGTCAATGAGTATGCGGTCACAGACCCACTGACAAAGGCAGTCAAATATGAAAGGTGCATTAGCTGTGCATTAGTTCTTAATTTAACACTGTGGAGGCTGGCTTGCCTTCATCAATCCACCACCTAGACTTGGCAGAATCAAATGGAATGGAATTACTTACACAGTATAATTAATTAACCTCTTAATTCTTTTTGACAGCTACACAACCGGAGAAAATGAAGAAAAGGGAGAACTGTTCAGGCACAACTACTGCTTCTAAGGACACTGTTTTCCCTAAGGCTCTCACTACAACAGTTTTCTGTACACCTCAGGTAAGATATATGGATCTCTTTTGCTCCCTCTCCCTTCCAGCAATTTTGTTTAAAATGTCATCTCCAGACCATGTGGACTGCGCAGGTGTCGAGCCCTTCAGTGGTACCTGCAGGGACAGGAGCCTGTTCACCTGTGCTTATTCCCTAAGCCTGTCACATATCTGAGGAGTGGACAAGGCCAATTTGCTCCCAGATCACTCTGGAAGTTTGTTACATTTAATTTTTTTTTTCCAGTATGTTAAAAGACTCCACTCCCCAGCCACTTTCTAAGTTGGATTTTTAGAAGTCAATTAGAGTCACGAAGATGATCAGAGGGCTGCAGCAGCTCTGCTATAAGGACAGGCTACAAGAGTTGGGGCTCTGCAGCCTGGAGAAGAGAAGGCTTCCAGGAGACCTTAGAGTAGCCTTCCAGTATCTAAAGGGGGCTACAGGAAGGCTGGGGAGGGACTATTGACAAGGTCTGGGAATGCCAGGACAAGGGGCAATGGGTTTGAACTGGCAGAGGGGAGANGCAGGGGGTTGGAACTATATGATCTTTGAGGTCCCTTCCAACCTTACCATTCTATGATTCTAAAAATTAAAGCAGAATGCTAACATTCAGTACTAGCTGCATTATTTGCAGCATGTTAGGCAGCTTCTACATGCACTTCTATAACAGTCTTTCTATAAATACACTTCCGTCCAACCACACGTTTTTGGCTCTGCACCCTGTGACATGCAGGTCAGGCTGAATGTTCCTACTGGCTCATTCTGGCATTCTATATAAAAGCCCATTCTTGTTTTCACTTCATATTTCAGCAGCTGTATAGCAAAGTTCAAAACAGATTAAGAACATGGAAAACACACAGTGTAAAACATCAGCCTCTCCTGAATGCAGATATGGGTGTCTGACAAGCTATCAATGCAGAAAACAGTACGGATCTCAATTGTGATAAAATATGTACCAAGGGACAAAAAGCGAGCTAAGCTGGCTCTTATCCACACTAGTTGATGCCTGGTAATGGTTGGCACAGAGGCCCTGTGAGCAGTGTCACTGCCTGTTACTACCAGCTGCTTGGCTGCAGTCATGAATACTGAGAGGGACATCAAGAAAGAAAACCAAGACATCCTTCTCCCATTAGAAGCATGGGTTATGCAACAGCAAAACACTGAAATTATTTTAAAATAATGCAGTAGTAAAGAAATCATTGCAAAGCACTCAGTACCAGAATACATAAGCTCTCAAATTAATTCCCCTGTTGTGTCACTATAGAAACAGTTCCCAGTGTTTGCATACGGCTGTACTGGCAATTTTGCAGTGCCTCATACTATGCAACTAGGTACCAAAGTTCAGATAACTGTTAAACAGCTCCCTCTAATTCTGCATTTAAATCTGTATGCTCAGCTGAAAAGACTGTTACTGTTCCAAGAATGAGCTCATGCTACTTTCCTGTCAAAGGATTTTTCAACATGTAACGTCCTTTAGCATGATGAGATGCAACAAGAGTGGAATCAACATTTTCAGCTACAGCTGCTAAGGAAGTCCGGTGTGTAGCTGACCTAAATAGATGTAGACTTATTCTTAGAAAACTGCTGTCCTTCACAGAAACAATTTTTAACAATGAGTTGTCTGTGTTTTCATGGTGGGGCACACCCAAGTCTCTGCCCCATCAAAGGTTTGAATGGGGTGTGAAACTGTTCTGCTTCCCCCCACCCCTAGTTCCGGGGGTTAGGAATGTTAAGGGAGTAGGTGTCAAGTACCCTACCCCACCCCCGCAGGCTGGAACGGGGGACAGCAAATCGCCCCAGCATATAAATATGGCAATGGGACACATTATCTGGTGGGCAGAAAGAAGCACAGAAGCACTGGAGACTGCTAGCCACGAACTGCCAGCCACGGACTGCCAGCGTCGGTCCAGCCAGCGTCAGACTCGGACTCGGACCTTGACTTAGACCTGGAGTCAGTCCTTGAGTCAGTCCTTGAGGGGCATCGGCAAGAACGGTGACAAGAAAGCACAGACTCCGCTCTCAACCATCAGATGCTGCCTGCCTGTGGAAGGGACCTGCCTCTGCCCTAACCGTGGGTACGCTGTGAGCAGCCTGAGCTCTACCCTGTGCTGCCCCACGATCTGCACTTCAAGGCACTGCCAGACTGCCCACAAGGAGCCAAGGGACTATCTCGGAATTCCTACTCCACGGCCGTGAGTAGCACAGACGTTCCCTAGGCTCCAGGCTGCCTTTATTTGTAACAAGTCTGGCAAAGCTATTTTTTATAGCAAACCTTTCCAAGCTTTCTGATTTTCCTGAATTACTAAATTCCCTGTAAGCATCCTTGTGAAAGATTTTCCCGAACGAATTTCCGAACCTGAAACTAACCAATTTTATATAAAGTTGTGGGCAGGGCTTTCTGGAAATAAAATAACTGCAGACTTTACAATTTCCTGGCTCGTGAAATCCCACAACCAAGATAGTTTTACACAGAAATAACTGAAAGGCAAACTTATCTGTTTCTTTAAATGCTTATAGCTGCCATAACTTTATCGGTTTCACAAAGAGCAAGAAAAACTTCCTCCAATAGTACGAAGCCCACCTTGGGCCTACTGTCTTGGAACAGCTGACAAAAATGACTAGAACTTGACCTCAAATTGCATCAGAATTTAATTAATTCCTGCAAGTAATACATACACAAAAAGCCTGTTAAGACTTGCATTACACCAGCTGTAAACTGACCTTTAGCTCTGTTAAAGTCATCTTTCACTTCCTTAATGTCTTTTCCCAGATTTATAACTCTGATGGCCTGTACTTTTCTTTCCACATTTTTGTACTCCAACCAGTAATCTCTTTCTTTCTGCTTTGCTAGAAGTCTTTGTTCAGTTTCTTCAATTTGGGAGTGCAAATCTATTAAAATAAGAACAATTTCATTACCAATTTCTTGAACTGATACTTCATAACACAACTTCATCAAACTTTTTAATAAAGGCACTTTCATTAGGATTGAGCAATGAAAGAACATTACAACATGATGGCCTTGCATAGTATTGAGTGCCACCATGGCTGCTGAATGCATTTTGACTTTACTCTGCCAAGGAAGGACAAGTTTTCACTGAAATGCTGTAACCAAAGATGCATCTATCTCCCACAGAAAATCAGAGGGATGGCAGCCAGGACTTCCAACAATCAAAACTGGTCATTTTTGCTGCCATCAATATTTTTTGTTTACAAATCTTCTGTTTCATATGTTTCAATCTTACAGGAAAAAAAAAAAATCAAGCCTCTCTACTGGTAGAGCAATATGTATCACACAGAAGAAACAGTAACTTATAAGCCCTCCAAAATCTCATACCACATTGAGAGACCTTAATTTTGGAAAGGGAAAGCCTTATGCTTTTCATGCAACAAGGAAACTGAATCTCTATTTAAAATCCTAAAGAGAGACAGTCAATCCTGCCTACATTAGCTGCGATCTCCACTTCCCTAACTCACAACGTACCTTTCAGAAGTAGTTCTTTGTCCTTAATATACTGACATTTTGTTTTCAGTGACTCTTCTACATCATCCCTAGTTACAACCTCCTTTTCATCTTGTTCTCTTTCCTCATTTTCCAGCTGTCTTAGTATGTGCCTGATCTGCGCCTGACGTTCTCTCTCCAGAAAGTCATTCTGTGAAAGAACAACAGAAGACAAAAAATGTATTAAAACAGTTTTAAAGCAGTTTTCAAAGTGACAAACTTAAGTAACAATAAAAAGTAAAACCCGACCTAGTGCCAGGATGCACTGCAAAAACACTCAGCTTAACACCTAGCCTTCATATTTGGAAAGGATGGAGCAGAAGAGAGAGTTTGCAAGTCTCAGAAGACCATTACAATGAAATCATAGAATCATAG
>VWYK01051422.1:0-13637 GCA_013399775.1 Semnornis frantzii | reverse complement strand
CGTAACTGCATTGGTCAGAATCAAATCTTTCCATCGTATCAGAAGGGCAAACACAGGGCACATGTAGTCAGCAGAAGATTAGAGAGATGTCATTTGAAGTTTATCTTCTAGCTGCAGAGAAAATATGAATTTATATCCATGGGCTTAGATTATCAGAAATTTTTAAGCGTTCTTTGTTCTTTTGTCTCTTTTCCTTTTCTTTACTCTTTAAATAGCACACATTTCACAGAATTATTGAGTCTGGAATAGACCTCTGAGATCATCAGATTCAGCCTATGACCTAACACCATCACATCAACCAGACCATGTCACCAAGTGCCACATCCAATAATTCCTCAAACAGCTCCAGGGACAGCGATTCCTCCAGCTCCCTGGGCAGTCCGTTTGTCACTTTCCAGTAAACTACAGTTCTCATTCGTAAACTAACTCTGAAAGTTTCAAGAGTCATCAAATGCTAGTCAACACAAATACATTATTTTATTTCTAGTCCTAGATGCCTCCTGCAGTTTTCATTCTCTCTGCTTGTAAAAAGCACAATTTCCCCCCCCCTTTCATTTCTCTCTGTGTTCCCATCGCTCTTCCTTCCTCTAATGTTTTCATTGTCATTATGGCAAGGCAAATGCAGGAAGAAAGAAATTAGGTTCCATTAAAAAGAAATGTGGAAAGCTCCTTCTTTGCCATAACTCAGAAAGAAATAAATGAGCAGAAAACAATTCTTAATTCTTTTTCCAGTACTCAAGGCTAAATCTCAGCATCACTGAAAGTTATGATCAGCCCATTTCCACTGTAAAGATTCTCCTCGTGTTGAGGTGAAACCTTCTGTGTTCCAGTTTGTATGCACTGTTCCTGGTCTTATTACTGTGCCCCACTGAAAAGAGATTGGCTCTCTCTCCACTTGACACCCACCCCTCAGATATTTATAGACACTGATCAGATACCCTCTCAGCCTTCTCTTTCAAGACTAAACTGCCCCATGTCTCACAGTCTCTCTTCATAGGGGAGATGCTCAAGTCCCGTAATCATCCTTGTGGCCCTCATTGGACTCTCTCCAGCAGGTCCCTGTCTCTCTGGAATTGGGGAGCCCAAAACTGGACACAATAGTCCATGTGTGGTCTCACCAGGGCAGAGTAGTTAACATCTACTATTCACTGGGAAGTGGATGACCAGGTAGAGGGAATGGGCAGACTTCTCTATCTCTAGTGGGCTCTGGATGCCTGCTGGATGATTACACATCATCTTTGTCCTTCAGCACAGAGCTTCCTCTCCTGTTCCAGAACCCAGGGAAGATTTAAACCATCAACATTCCCTTTAATCTTTTTTTCCCCTGGTTAGGACTGACAGATATTCAACCTTGTGACACAATGCAGCCCTTCTGAGGACTAGAAGTCTGTTTCTTATCTTGATTGTTTTACTGCTTGGTTTCCCTAACAACTTTGTTTTATCCTGTTCCAAAATAAATTATCCACTGCAAGCACAAAGGAACACTGAATGTATTTATAAAACAAAACTCACTGTCCTCTTTACCATAAGGGCCTGTCACAAACCTGCAGCCAGGCAATTTCACAGTCAGAGCAAACAAGTTCTCAAGTATTTTGTGAGAACAATTATTTTGAGATTTCTGTAAACGCAATTTTGGACAATATTGTTAGGAACAGCAAGTTAACTTGGTGATGTAAATGTGCTTCACCTAGAGCTGAAAAAATTGACCACCCAAATAGGCAGGTAGGATAATGACCTATGCTTTAACAAAAACATCCCCATGTTTAAGCTATAAAAGCAATTCTAGATTTCTGTCCTGGGGTTCTGCTTCTTAAAACCTAGCACTCCAAGATCATCCAGAACAAAATAGTCCAATTACAGCCTATCTAGCAAGCAGAACTGTCTGAATTCCAGCTATCTTTTGGATTTCATTCCCCAGTTATTCAAGAGAATAGCATAGCGAAAATTATGCCATTAAAAATCAAGCCATAGACACTATGGCTCAGAATCATAGAACTGTTTTGGTTGGGAAAAAACCTCTAAGACCATCAACTCAACACCACTATAGACATTAAAGCATGTCCCAAAGTGCCATGTCCACAAGTTTCTTGATCACCTGCAGGGACAGCAGCTCCACCACCTCCCTGGGCAGCCTGTTCCAGTGCCTGACCACCCTTTCAGTAAAGAAAATTTCCCTAATGTCCAGTCTAAACCTTCCCTGGTGCAGCCCAAGACCATTTCCTCTCACTCTATCACTTGATATGAGGGAGAAGAGACCACCCCCTACCTGACTTCAATCTCCTTTCAGGGAGTTGTAGAGGGAGGTCTACCCTAAGCCTCTTCCTCCACACTAAACATCCCTAGTTCCTTCAGCTGCTCTTCACAAGATCTGTTCTCCAGGCCCTTCGCCAGCTTCACTATCCTTCTCTAGACACGCTCCAGCACCTTACTGTTTATCTTGGAGTAAGGGCTCCAAAACTGAACCCAGTATTTGAGGTAGGATCTCATCAGCGTCGAGTGTAGAGGCTTGATCACTTCCCTACTTCTGCTGATCCACCATGCTGATCCAGGATGCTGCTGCCCTTCTTGACCACCTGGGCACCCTGCTAGCTCATGTTCACCTGCTGTCAGCCACAATCCCCAGGACCTTTTCTGCCAAGCAGCTTTCTAGACACTCTGCCCCAAGCCTGTAGCGTTGCATGTGGTTGTTTATGACCCAAGTGCAGGACCCAGCATTTGGCTTTGTTAAGCCTCATACAACTTCAGCCCATCAATCCAGCCTGTCTGGATCCCTTTGCAGAGACTTCCTACCCTCTAGCAGATCAACAGAGCCACTCAGCTTGATGTCATCCACACACTTAGCAGATCACTGATAAAAATATTAAAGACAACTGGCCCCAGTACTAACCCTGGGAAACACCACTAGTGACAGGCTGCCAATTGAATCTAACTCCATTCTCCACCACTCTTTGGGCCTGGTCACTCAACCAATTCTTAACCACCCATCCAAGCCATGTGCAGCCAGTTTTGCAGGAGGATGCTGTGGAAAATGGTGTCAAAGACTTCACTGAAGTCAAGATAAACAACATCCACAGCCTTTCCTCATCCACTCAGCAGGTCAACTTGTCATAAAAGGAGATCAGACTGGTCAAGAAGGACCTGTCCTTCATGAACCCATGCTGACTGGGCCTGACTGATTGCCCTGCATATGCTGCATAATTGCACTCAATATGATCTGCTCTATGACCTTGCTTGGCACCAAGGTCAGACAGACAGGTCTGTAGACACCCAGGTCCTCCTTCCAGCCCTTCTTGTAGGTATGCATCACATTTCATAAAATCATAGAATTGTTCCAGTTGGAAAAGACCTCTAAGACTATTGAGTCCACCACTAAACTCACACCACCATGACCATTAAACCATGTCCCCAGGTGCCATGGCCAAATGTTTCTTGAACACCTCTAGGGAAGGTGACTCTACCATCTTGCAGGCAGCCTGTTCCAATGCCTGACCAGTCTTTCAGTAAGGAAATTTTTCCTAATACCAAATATAAACCTCTTGTGTCTGGAGACTCCCCAGTCTAGTCTCTGGTTAGCCCAGGACTGCTGGTAAATGACAGAAAGTAGCTTAGCAAACACTTCCACCAGCCTCCTCAGCAACCTCAGGTGTATGTCATCTCATGTATGCTTCATCCAGTACTGCAAAACCAGTGATCCTTACCAGGCAAAGCCCGTTGCTCCGCTCACACAAGGAGAAGCCAAAATATATATTGTACCTATATAAACAGGTCCTGTGTTAAATTCACATCACAATTTTAGATGCAACTTCAATGTTTTTGTACTACTCTACTCCAGGATAAAATGCTGACATACACAGTGTAAAATTAGGTTCTAACTAAAGGAATTAGGTCTTTCTACTCCATGTCTCATTTCAAACAGTGAGATAGATATATTGTCCCAATAAAGAAAGCAGAAATATTTATACCCTTGAGAGAGCACCACATCTAGGTCCTTAACCTCAGGAGGACTAAATTGAATCAGAACTGATCCTGTTCAGAAAGCAAACACATTGCCAACAGAACCTGTGTCCACCACAGTGCAGAGCTGACTTGGTTTAAAATGTTTCTGAAAAGCAGGAAGTGATTGGCAGAGAGGGGTTAGTGAGTGTGTGTGGATGTTTGTACAGGTAGATGAGCAGATCCTGAAGCAGGAATCCTAAAATTCATTCTCAGCACCAAACTCATAGCCTTTTACAGCTTCCTGGTTCATACTCCATGCATACATCAGTCATAGGCAACTAAGAAAACCCTGGCACTGCAGCGAAATCAGGAGGGGAGATTCTCTCCATCCAGGTCATTATTAGTTCAAGAGGACGATGGTTCCCAAGAAGAAAAAGACAACCTACTGTCTAATGCCAGAAAGAAGATGCAGAGAATGGTTTACAGATTGTTAAACTGCTTAAGAAATATTGTCATACCTAGAAAAAGTTATCAGCTTGCACACACAATGTCTCCCATATACACATTCTTTTACCTGGAAATGGCTTCAGCTTGACATCTCTTCCTTCAGGTTTTTCTTACCTCTGTTCTTTTCCCTTTCAATCTGCTTTTGCAGCTGTGGGGCACTGTGACTTGGGGATTGTCTGGGCATTGGTCAGTAGCTGATGAGCAGGGTGTATCACTTGTTTTATATATTTTATTATTATATTCCCTCTCTTTTCTATCCTATTAAGTTGATACAAACTCATGCGTCTCACATTTTATTTTCCTGCGTCTCTCCCGCATCCCCACTGGGAGTGGAGAGAGTGAGTGGTGCTCTAAGTGCTGGCTGGGGTTAAACCACAACATCAGCTAATTGTGTTTTCTGCACACAGTGGTGATACACAGCACTGCTGAGAATAAAAAGTCATATCTCCTGGCTATTACACTTAATTTGAATGCAACACAGTGGATCTCCTCCAGATTTTTTTTGCCTTATTTCATTATAGTCAAGTTAAAATTTCATTGCCTTCATCTGTTGCTGAGTTTCACAAACAGGTAAACTGCATACTGTCTAAACCAGAGGTGAAGGCAGAATTTCAGCCACGTAACAGATCTCACATTTTATTTCTTGGTTGTAAAGTAGAGTTCCATTAAGACACTCTTAGCTTGCTGAAAGCTATGTGCACCCTTAAATAATACTGAAAAAAACAGCAAGGAGTCCATGATAGCATCTAGACTGTTAGGTTTTAACTCTCAGAATGATGTTTGCCATTATCCAAACCACCAAAAAGCCTAAGTATTACCAGAGGTACTTCCAGTAGCAATTCAGTGTGAGTGTTCTGATGAAATATCACTTACAACAGCAGAAGAGATGATTTCTGAATTATACTAAGATCATCTGTAAATGCATGTGTACCCTAAATGAAATGAGGTTGCAGCACAGCAAGGAGTAGCCAAAAAAATCTAAGGGATAATAGAAGGTTTCTGAAATTGTGCTGATGAAAAAAGAGTTATTTGTGCAACACAGATGGTTCTTAACTTCAAATACACACCTCAAGAAATTGGTTGGATTTTCCAGATTAATATCCAGATCTGTAGTGCTGCTACAGGACACACAGTCATCTGGAAGATACACTTTCACAAAAATGTGAAATGCAGATATGCTTCACATATATAAAGCCAGTGGAAAAATAAGAGAACCCTGAACTTCCCTGAGAAGCAGATTAAGAGTTAAAGCACCAAACCTGAAGGTGAGCATGTTCAGAAGGCAAGTATTTCTGGATTTGTAACAGCAAGGATTGGTTTCATTTACTTACTTAGTTCTTAACATTATTTTTTTTACAATCTGTAAAAGCTGTAGGTTGAGTTTTCCCTTATCTGTAACTATACTTTCACCCAGCTGTGACATCTGTCTGCTCCTCTAATAAGTATGAACCTGTTGATTAACTTCAGTTAGAGATGAAAATTCACAGGTAGAAAGATTTTGCCTACAAGATTAATGAAGTGTAGGACTTGGTTAGAGAAGATAGAGTTAGCAAGCTCTCTAAGGGGAAGTTTGTGGAATATGGTCAGAGGTTTCTAGCTTGGACTGGGCTAAGCATGAGCATGTGCTAGATAATAGCATGGATATAGATGAAAGTTATTCTGTCTACCCTTTGCCCAGAGGCACCTAAGAGAGACAGAGATGAAATGGCACAGGAGACTTAACAGAAGACAGTCACTAACTTAAACTTCAGCACCAGTGGCATTATAAGAGATAATTATTTAAGGATGTTTAAATCTTACTGTGAAAAAAAAATCTCTATAGACTCTTAATACTTTCCTTAAGATTCTAAGTAAAGCTTCTTATTTCTCCTGGAAATGGAAATATGCACATCAAGAATCTATAAACTCATACCACAGGTATCAATTTAAGTTATGTTGAAACTGTAACATAAATAGTAAAATAAGTTGAATAGGATAAATCCTTCTAACTCATACAAAGCACTGAAATGGGTACATTTGAAAGAAGGGCAAATTGAAATCTAAGTTTAGCTGTAAAAAGAAATAGGATTCCTTGCATTTTCGTGAGGAATATTAAACATGGAAATATTTCTAACCAAACTTCGAACAGCTGAGACACACTTTGAAAAAAGGTTGCTAATTTTACTTACCTTGCAAGTAAACAAGGCAGGTGGAAACTTTGTGGCACAGAGCCACAAAGACAAGGGAATGGAACACCTTTCTTATGAGGAGAGCCTAAGGGAGCTGAGGCTCCTTAGCTTGGAGAGGAAGAACCTGAGGTGTGACCTCATACATGTTTATGAATATGTAAAGGGAGAGTGCCCAGAGGAAGGAGTCAGACTGTGCTTGGTGATGCCCGGTGACAGGACTAGGGACAATAGATGGAAGTTGAAGCATAGGAAGATCCATGGAAACAAGAGGAAGATTTTTTTCCACTGTGAGAGTGACAGAATATTAAAACAGGCTGCCCAAGGGGGTTGTGGAATCTCTCTCTCTGGAGATATTCAAGACCCACCTGGATGCATTCCATTGTGATATGCTCTAGATCATCCTGATCTGGCAGGGGGATTGGACTGGATAATCTTTTGAAGTGTCTTCCAGCCCCTGACATTCTGTGATTCTGTAAAACTTAATCCAACCAGTTCTGAGCATTCAATTCTGCCCTTAGAATCTGATGACAGCTGCAACAAGCTTTCAGTATTTTGAAGCACATCTTTCAAAAGGTTACTTTGCAGTCAGAAAAAAAAGTTATGTGACTTTGATGACATTCATCTGTATTCTGAAACATGAAGTTATGCAGAATATAAACACGGGAAGTAGCAAGAGCACATCACTAAAACCATAAAGCTTACAGTCATTTCAAATGCTTGCTGCTAATTGAAGTCTATTTGTGGCCAAATGCTGATCAGTATCTAAAAGGGGGAGGAAGACAACAACACACATGCAAGAGGCAAAGAGCACTGGAATCCAGGAGGTTCAATCTGAACAAGGGGAAAAACGTCTTTGCTGTGAGGGTGCTGGAGCCCTGGAGCAGGCTGCCCAGAGAGGTTGTGGAGTCTCCTCCTTTGGAGAGATTCCAAACCTTATAATCCTAGGCAACCTGCTGTGGATGACCCTGCCTTAACAGTGAGATTGGACTAGGTGATCCCAGAAAGGTCCCTTCGCTTGCCATGCTAGGATCACGCGTTTCTGTGATTCTGTGAAAATAAGTGGAAGAAAGATCATAAGAAAACAGAGGGAAAAAAACCTATTAGGCAAGCCCACGACAAGTTTTAGCCATCTAGCACATACTACTGCTCTTGCCATACTAGGCACCAACAGGAATTTGCAAAGATTTACTCCTGTGCATGGACAGATTAGTTTATTTTGTCATGATTTATTATAAAGCATTATATATGGGTCCAAGTTTAAATGGAATTAGATGCAGAGGTTGACTGACACTTGTTAGCCTGTTGCTCATTTTTCATGAGTGAAAACGAATGGTGGTGTAAATCAGTGCAACATCAAAAACCACAATCATTTTGGTTTGGCTGAAATTCTAGTCAAAACTTCTATTCAAAGTTTGTTTAAAAGGTTATGGCTAAGAATTCCTTGACAAATGTAATATGAGTTGGAGGTTTATTGGAAAGGGAGGCTTGAAAGGCCTACCGAATTTTGTGTATTTTATGAAACTCTTCTTTTAAACAGGCCTCTGGTGGTGTGAGCCTGTTGGCAGATGTACAGACCTTCATCTCTTACACAGCACTTTGCAGTGTACAGCCCCTTGTTACCTTTCAGTTACTGCCCATCACCAACACAAAGAAGGTTCTTTCACAGGACTGCTCTGTCCATCTGCAGAACCAAAAACTTCCACGAGAGGCTGATTTAAGACAGACCCAAGAATACATTTGTTCAGAAATCAGTTTTATCCTAATTGTAATGGAACACTTAACACTATTCAAGAGCAAGGGATTGCCTTAGAATCAAGAAAGCAGGATATTACTATAATATTTCTTCTCTGATAGAGGTGCACTTTTTAGCACAGGACATTACTTTCCTAGACTGACTGCAGGAACACAGGCATTTCCCTCTGTTTTACTGTCAGCCCATGGTGGGGGGAGGGAATTGTGCAAGGTTTGCGGTGCTCTGCACCAATTTGACAGCCAGTGTGGTTACCAAGAGCCTGACAACTATGTTTGCAACAACATCATTACGAGAATTCTTGATGACTTACAGAAGAAATAACAAAGCACTCTTTGAATCCACACAGGTTTTTTGTAACGCCTTTCGAAATAGTTTACCAAGTGAGGGGAAAAGAACTCCTGTAAAGAAAGGAGTGAAAAGTGATTAGTTGTTTTCCTCTGGAAAAAAACAAACAACCCACCTCCTGTGTGTTTAATACAGAACATGTGGAAATCACAAAAAAAGTACCAGTTTAACATATGCAATAATCATAGAGTTGCAGAATAGCTTGAGCTGGAAGGGACCTTAAAAACAATCTAGTTTCATTCCTTGTCACAGGCAGGGACACCTCCCTCTGGTTCAGGTTACTCAAAGCCACATCCAGCCTCGTTGTAAATACTTCCAGGAATGAGGCATCCGCAACTTCTCTGGGCAACGTGTTTCATAGTAAAGAACTTAAATATTTTATTGTTTTTTACATTTGAGATTTTCCAGGTCTTAAACCTGTCTAGATTTAGGTTAGACACCAGGAGAAAATTCTTCCCCAGAAGAGTGGTGAGGCACTGAAACAGATTACCCAGAGAAGTCGTGGAGGGTCCAAGCCTGAAAGTGTTCAAAGCCAGGTTGGATGGGGCTTTGAGCAAGCTGCTCTAGTAGGAGGCGTCCCTGCCCATGGCAGGGGGCTGGAACTAGGTGATCCTTAAGGTCACTTCCAAGCCAAACCACTCTATGATTTCAAACTATGTCTGTAAGACAGCTCCACTAAAAGTCAGTGCCAGATACCAAGCCACTAAAGAACTCGGTCCTGTCCTCACAGCAGAGGTGGTGTCCCTGCGGCCAAACCAAGCGTCGGGGTGCTCACAACAGGGGACCTGATTTCCGACCCTCCACTGACCGCCGGTGTTACCGCAGGTGAGTCAGTTTCCGTTTCCCGCCGCGATCAAAGACTGTCTCCGTCTGCAGAGGTTTCAGCGTGACAGGGGTCACCGCCCGCCCTCTGCCCACACCGCAGCCGTGCCCGGGGGCTAGCGGGCGGGGGCTATCGCGGCTCCTCCCGGCGCACCCGGGAGGGGTCGGCACGGGCCGGGCCGGCGCATCCCGAGCGGAAAAGCCGCAGCGAGCGGAGCAGCAGTGCCGGTCCTCGGCTGCCCGGGCTGAAGGGGAGCGGGGGCAGGCAGACCTCTGCGCTTCCCCCGGCAGCATAGAACCGGAGAACGGCGAAAGTCTGCAGCGGGAAGAAGCCGCCCGCTGCTCCTCACTGGCGGGGCAGAGCAGAGCATCCTACCCCAGGCACCCTATCTCCTGCCTTGCCCCTCCAAGGGACGCAGACCTCGACCGAATAAGGAGAAGCGGAGCAGCCAGGCGCCGCCGGTTCTCGGGAGCCCCGCGTCCCCAGCCCGCCGGCGCTGCCGGTGGCCGGTCCCCGAGGTTCGCCGGTGAGTGAACGGGAGAAGCGGCAGGGGCAGAGAAAGCCGGGGCAGGGGTGAAGCCGGGGCATCCGCTGCTCGGGGCGGCAGGGGAGCTGCAAGCCAAGGTTCCGGCTCGGGGCAGCGCTCCCGTGCCTCAAGAGCCGCTCAGCCTGGCCTCCAGCCGCAGAAGCGCAGGGTACTGGGGTAACTCGGAAGAAGGGAAGCGGGAGCCAAACAGGCTGCCCGCACACCTCATCACCAACAGCTCTTCCTAAGCACGAGTTCATTCCCTAACGAGCTACACTTCAGTAGCTTTTGGAGGGAAAATTCACAATATTCACCTGATTTAGTTTGACCCCAATGGGTTCAATGTCTTATGAAGTGTTAAGAAGATCACTCTGGGGGGTTTTTGGGTTTTTTTTGTTTTTTTTTCTTCAAATATATTAAGAAGATATTTCCTATTATGAATTGCAGTATTAGTGTGATCATGAACTCGTTTGTGTTCATCCTGACCAGACACTAACTCTGGAGCAAGGGAAGTTCTACAATGTTTTCTTTCTTTCGAAGACTACCAACATTGGATCCTCAGTACGTATACTAAGATCTAGAGAAGACAGAACATCCTTCAGGATGTGACCCTGAACTTGAGAAACCCATTTTTGTTGAATCTAAATAACTTCTGTTGTAAAACAATGTTTAGTCCACATCAAGCAGTTTCTCAAAAAACCCAGAGAAGTTAGTCACAGGTTCATCAGACTACACAAGTGGTTAACTTGTTCTCTCTCAGACAACAAGGCTTCCTTTACCTAAATCCAGTTCTTTCTCTTGGAAACCATTAACCTACATAGTGAATATTGTATTGGGATGTGCGACCTTAACAGTTAAAGGACTAACAACTCTTGTTTACGTACATTATTTTTGGTTAGGGGTTCTCCAATAGTGACTCACCAAGTCACTTGGTAAAAAGCAGACAGATCTCAGCATTTTAATGACTGGTTGAGTTACAATTTTAAAAAAGTTAACTGCATTTCAGATGGAGAAAAAGTAAAACCAGCTAGTTTTACAGTTCATTATGGGTTGGAGGTGTAATAAAGCAATAGTCTAAAAAATTATTGCTACCCCTGTATGAAAGATGTCCTGGTTTAGTAAAATGGATTAAAGAATTCCGATGAGAGAAGACGTTCCCGGTGAAAAGGCATCACTCTTGTATTTAAAGCCAGCACGACATGAAAATTCCCCTCATTTATACAAGACTTTTAGGCAATGGCTTTGTCTGTTATATCAAAGCACAAAGGAGTTCTTATCTATTACAACAATTATTTAATATGTTAACGCTTCAAGTTTCTTTTCTCAAGTAGGTAATAGAGTAGGGAGATAAGATTTCTCCAGCACTGACAACAGCACTTAAATACCATCTTGTTAAGAGATCATAGTGATAATGAACTAGATGATGCTGATGATGTCCAGGCTAGCAGGGAAAACTAATACCATATCTGGAAGCTTTAGGATACTTGTCATGATGTGTTTTCCCCCAGTCTCTAAGCAAGAATAACCCATATATGGGAAAACCTATCACAGGAACAAGACTGGGGTTTTGCCATGCAAAACACTGACATTTAGTACAACTCAAATCAGAAAGCTGTGCCACTGGAAGAAGAGTTTAATAGAAGTCTGAGCTTACACTCTGAAGGTCAGAACATTCTCCGGAGCGTGTCCACCCTCTGTTAGCTCTTTTGGTTTTAATGCTCAAAAAATATAGGCCCAGTGTTTCAGAGTTGTTAAAAAATGCCATCAAGAAAAAGAAAAAAAAAGGTATTATCTCCTGATAATGTTTAGATGCAGACTTAAAGAATATTTTTCTTCAGGAAAAAAACCCCACACATGTGGCCACATGTCATAGTACAATACTACTGAGAAAACTATGAAGTAGTTGATCATACTGCTGGACACATGTATACATCAACAACTTAGGACAGCATGACTATATAAAAACAAAGGTCAGTCATTAGAAAACAGTAGCACTATACAGCTAGGGGATTGGCACGGGACAGGAGAAGAGAATAAACCAGAAATACCCAGACAGGCATCCAATAGATTTCTAAGTCTCACTTCATGCATGCAGCACTTAAAACATACTGAAGCTACACTTTCAGACTATCCTGGTTTAGGTGACACTACTCAAGGTAAAACACCTTGTTTAATATCTCTGCCTACTAATATAGACTGTCAAGGACACTGTATATAAAACACCCCTCTGCTCCACACCCATATTCCTCAGCATGGATTAGAACTCAGTGACACAATTGTTAACAACAACCTTCGAAAACAATAAACCCATCAAATTTCAAGTGGCTAGGAGTACACATTCTTGATGAGAATTCTCCAAAAGGGCTTCACTTTAAACTTTAATACAAAGAGAAAAAAAGGTTATCTTCTTTCCTAGAATGTATATATTCCACTAATAATCTCACTGCATATAGCCAGATATTGACTGCTACCAAATTAGATGAGATTTTTAGTCTGCTTCATAGATATTTGCTCATGTAATTTGTTCACTGAGCCCAAGGACATGGATCCAGTATAATCCATGCACTAGAAGAAATTCAAGTTGATTATAGCATTAAAGGTAATCTGTTTGGTTTCCTTTTTTTTTAAATGCTACTCCTGGAATTCGCTCTTCCATTTTTGGATTTCCCCACCCCCTTCTATTCAGTTAGGTAGCTACAGTTCCCATTTGTTTGCTTATCTCTTTCCTAACCTGTTTTCAGTTCCTAATCCAACGGCACAAAAGTTAAGTGTATTCACCAGTTCTTCTTGAAAAGTAATGAGCATGCATCTGTATTCCTGTATACCAAAGCACTCTACATTTCTCTTCTTGAATAGCAAGTAGTGTTCCCCTAGCCAAGGTTCTGTCAGTGGTTGAATGCCAGGGGATATTTAATAACTTTTCCTGATACTATTCTTGTAGCTTTCATATTAATCATACAACTATTAAGCTCTCCTCTCTCTAGAAAAAAAGGGCCAAAAGAGCATTAGGAAAGACCTGGTTAAGCTCAGGGAAGCTGTAGTAGAAAAGTGAAAAAGCAGAATGTTTCAGCCAGGCACAAAGCAGGAGGTACTGGAACGCACAGGAGAACATACTAAGCTTACACTCTTCCTTTGCTTTCCATATCTGCCTTCAACTATGGATTTACATCTCCAGGAGTTACAAAACACTGCTGAATATTCATCAGTATTGGAACAATGAAAAGTCAGTTAAGCAGAATGTGATTTGGCTCCAGTGTAGAGATGCCCAAGACACAGATGTTCTGTCTGTAATTACATATGGAAAAATAATGCTGCCAGAGTCAATTCTCAGTCTAAACAGATAAAGAACATCAAACCTTAAAGTCATGAACTGCTCAATATTGTGTAAGGTTGCAGAGCTCTGTACTTCACTTAGGCTTTCAACACTGTTAATGAGTTCTAAAGAGAAGAAACAAAAGACTTGGCATGCAGTGGAAGTGTGTGTTAAATCTGAGACTATTAATGATACTTTGGGCATGCTTTTATCAATAAACAGTTTAAGATTGTATGCCAAACCAATATTTTCTTCGAAGAAAATAT
>VWYK01051421.1:0-17625 GCA_013399775.1 Semnornis frantzii | reverse complement strand
TCTTATTGTCATTCACAGCAGTGACCACTGTTCAGTAAACAAAACTATGTAATATGCAAACAGGAAGCATTGTCCTTTCCCACACAGCAGACAAGGGGCAAATGATATAAGAATTCAATGAGAAATTCACCATTTTTCTAAATAAAAGCTTGACTTTGTCCTTGTAATTTCTGTCTATCAATATTTGAATTTTGAATTAGAATCATTTATTTGAACACAAGTTTGCAATTCCTGCTTTTCAGCTTTCCTGAAGGTCAGAAAAGTGTGGGGGGGGAAATTATACATATCTTCTCTGCTTTTGTACTTTTCACCAGCTGTGTCAGCAACAGAAAGGCTGGCCTTCCTGACCACGGGAGATGAAGAAATAATTCAGATGAGAAAAAAATACAAAAGGCAGTGCCACACCCTAGCTGTTGATGAAGAGCAAGGCAGAGCAGTTATCTTTTTGCCAGGATGTAAAGTTCAAAAAACCTGTACACAAAGCGCACATTTCACCTTGTTGTAAGATGGTGACTGGACTTACAGAGGGTTAATATTAATGGTGACAACTATTTGGAATGCTAAAACATCACACTAGATACTTTATGGGAACTTGAGCTCACTCTTCCTACTGAGCTGCTTCATGCCACTTGATGTCCCTAATGATGAGGTGCAAGTAGCTTAGAAAAAAACCTGCTGAAACTGCACACCAGATTTACTACCCAAAGTCAGATGTATAAATATGCAAAGAGCTGGAGGGTCCTTTGAAATTCTCCCTCAAGTAACCGTTCATCCAATCTCTACAGAAATTTGCCAAACACATCCTAGCACTTCCTGCATTAAAATTTTGCTGTCTATGGCTGGCAGCTGCCCAGATCCAAACCAGAAGATCAGTTAGGTAGAAATTATCTCCAGAAAAATATATCTTTGTCTGAAAAACTTACTGAACAACATACTGTACAACTTACTGAACAACTTACTGTACAACTAAATGGATAGATAAAAACAATAACTTTCCAACTGCATGTAAAGCTCTAAAACTTTAGAGTTTAGGACAAAAAAGAGTATTTCTGTGCTTCTTTACTGAACTTTCCCTAGCAAACAGAACCAGTGACATGTTAAATACAGTAGTAGCATCTCTATTTCCTAAAGAGTATGTTAGAAGCTGTAGCATAAAGGCAATTTTGTTTGCCATATTTACATGATCACTTAATGAAAGCTTTCCTTATAATATAAAGAATGACCTTTTAAAAGACTTTCCCTACTTAAACCTAGGGCATGAGAGGTCTAGATATACAACACAGTTACATATTTGAAATTAATTGGGGAAAAAATTATAGACCATTGTGCTTTGCAAGCACTGCTTTTATTTCCTTGAACATCATTAATTTAAGACATCATAAATGTCACCTCAAATTAAAAAAACTCTGAAATTATAACCAGTGCCAGAGAAGAATCTGACCCCAAATGGGTTGCCTGAAACAGAACATTTGGTCACATCAGTAGGAATCACAGGCACTGCTGCTCCTGACTTCACCTCTTTGTTTTCCTGTTTAAAAAAAATAAATTCCTCAAATAATCTTACAATAAAATTTACTCGTTAGTGGTAGAAAACAACTGGAAAATAAGTGTGGCTTCAAGCAACATGTTTTCCTTAAGTAAAATGGAAAAAAAATCAACCAATACAGTTCTGTAGGCAACTAATGAAATCATTTGTCTAGGAGGGACTTAATGATTATTCAGGTGCATGGCTGGTGTAACTTTCATTGTGTTAAATGGAAACAACTCTACAGATTGTAGGATTCCAGATGGAAGACAAATTTACTAGAGAAAGCTTTTCCTTATTATTATTCTAATAAATATAATTATGACTTGTACTGCAGTAAGACCCTGAACATGCTGTCATGGATGCAGCAAAACTCCTTCCCAATTTAAAGAAAATGTGCTTTCTAAGTTGTGCATCCCTGCAATGCACATGGAAAACCTTTCAAACACAAGGGGAAAAAAAGAAAGTCAGAATTAGTCAAAGTTTAGCCTAGTGCAAGCCATCCTACATTTCCTTTCCTTGAGCACATCTGTCTTCAGTGTCAGATTACTGGTGCACATTCCTTCTGCTTGATGACCATCATTTTCTTCCGGAGCAGTGTCACCCCCAGGCAGGAAAGGCTGCTGAGAACAAACAGGCAGGGAAACAGATTTTAATTTTTCTTCACAGAAAATATGAAATGCAAAAGAGGATAAACAGATTTTAGTTTCTGAGCAGGTTTTCATTTCCAAACTGATCACGAACCTGACAAACTCCATCATTTTTAACTTGTATCATAATTTCTGTGCTAATTAGTCTTGTCTTGAGAAAGTACACTTCACAAAGTAGTCAATGAAGAAGGTAAACACTACATTTGGCTTCTGATGTTGTACCCTGGGCTGGAGAAACACCATCCTTTATATTCAGGGCCAGTGCTTAGACCAAATAAAGCCATATGATAATCCCAGTGAAATTTGTGGTGGAAAAAAATACACAAGAAGCCAAAGCAACATCACAAAATTTATTCCTTGAAGCATTTCTTTGCCAACTTTTTCTCCTCAAGCAGTGACTTGAAGTTTTTTTGCATTTTTCATTTGTTGCAGAGATCATATGCTGTCTTGCAATGCCATGGAAAGGGAACTAGGAAAAGCCTAGAGCTTCCTAATGACATTTTCCATTGGACTTGATTATGAGTTTCACCAAATTCTTCTGCAGTAAATGTTTTTATCCCTGATCTTGTCTGGTTAGTGAAATGATTTATCTGCATCAGCAGGGTGCATGAGTTCGAGGAACAAAGTTTGAAAATCTATTAGAAACTAATATTAGATTCTATCTGACACTTCTAAGGCAAAATAAGCAAGGATTTTCACTGCTACTGTCACTCTGCTGGGCGTTCAGCATGTCTCCTTGTAGCACAGTAGAGATCCACAGTAATCAATGTAGTTTTACAGATCTCTAGGAGGGGAAGAGACAGTATTGAACAGGGTGTATGAGATTGTTATGTTTGGCAATACTGTTTTCATTTAATTCCTGTACTTGAGAAGTTTCATTTAACATTTTGTGCTGATAACATTTGAAAGCTGTACTCTAAGATTAATGATAAACACCAGAATTCAGAGTTATGTGCTGGCCTTCAGAGGAAAGGTAAGATTTGACTTCTGACTAACAGTCCAGCAGGGAATGCTAATTAATCCCTTACTCCTTACTAGGAAGTGTCCAATTATCTTTCTCTCCTGTTGTGATCATCCAGCTCTGTTCATTCTACTTCTCGTTACTATGAATTGTACTTCGTCTACCCATTGTCTTTTGTGCTTCAAATCACTTATTTGTCAAAAGATTTTGCTTCATGTGTGACAAAATTATTTGATATTCCTTCAGTCACTTTTCCCTTATTTCTCCCCATCTTATTTTAACAAATGACATGATTATTTCAATTTTTTCCAAAGAAACAGACTGTAACAATCACTCTGTACTGAAAATGTCATGCAGAACAATTTACATCCAGTAAAGTGATATGGTCCTGAACATGACTTACTGAAATGTGTCAAACAAAAGACACTTTCCATGTGGTAACTTTTGAAATTATTTCTGCCATGTGCTAACTACTTTTTTTTCCACTTCCTGGAAGCCAACTGATAACTTGACAATTTTGATCCTATCAAGGAGGACATAAGGAAAAAAGTATCTGCTGGAAAAGTAGCAATGATATAGGTGATGCTGAAACCATCATCCCTCTATTGAGTTCCTTTCAGATTTTATAAAACAGAAGGAACATTGCTGATTCAAAGAACAAATTCTTCTATCTCATAAAGCATTATCTGTAGACTTTCATCCTTCCTATGTACTTTACATTCCCTTTCCTCTTAAGCCCATTAAAAATATACCAGAAGCTACTGAAAAAGGCAGAAACTTTATGTTCTTAACATTTTATCCAGTTGTTCTTTGCCTAATTTCATGTAATAGCATGCCATATCAAAAGTAAGTACCTAAAGGAAAGCTGCTTGCAGAAAAAATATAATTGGAATAATGCATTTCAGAAATTTCCTCAGTGGGTAAGCATCAAAATACTATTCTAACTTAGGTGAAGATTACAAGAAACCTGTGATGCTTGTTATAGTGACTTGGACTTCAGCAGTCAAATAAACCTTTGCAAACCTTTGCATAGTATAACTGTGGAATGAACAGTTCACAATAAGCCTGACTATTGTACCTTACTCAGTTCTCTGAAATTTTGGTGTTTCCACAAAATGCCTGTAAACTTCACCACATACAGGCGCAGAAGATGCCTAGATAGCCCGAGGGACTCACAATGGTCTATGCATTCTTTCTGCCCCTTCAAGCTATTTAACAAGTCCCTATCACTTTGAAGTCTATACTACCTTTCACCTTGACAAAACCAGCACACATACTAAGGTGAACCTTGTATAGCTGATTGAAAGTCATCGTTATTTACGGGGCTGTATGAACAAAGTGGCCAGTATGTTCTCATTTACAGTTAACAAGTGGACAGACCCCTAAAGATGTCCCAGGACTGTGGACATGGTGCTGGAGCGCTGGAGTAAGATTTAGGATATAACCTCAGTTCTGTCACAAACTTGTTATGTGACCTAGTGTCTTGGTTTTGGGGCTAGGATAAAATTAGTTTCCTTGACTTAGTATAAATACTACCTAGCAATAACTCGAGGATCTTTCAGTTTCTCATGCTAAATCCAAACTGCAGCATTGCACCAGGTACTAGGAAGAAAGCTAACTTTATCCCATCCCCAAAACCAGGCCACACTATTTCTCCACTCTCTGTTCCATCTTCATCACCTCTATTTGAAATGACACACTCTTCAGGACAATTCTGTCACTGGTGGGACTTTGATTTCAGTTGAGCTATTGGTATCAATATTGAACAGAAGTCTAAGTCAAAGGCCAGAAATTTTACAGAGAAAACAGTGACCACCAATCTCTACAGATGAACGATTCAAAGTGTGTGCTGCTTATGACAGATCAAATCTATCAACCAGCAGAGGATTTCCTTTAATGCCGTTTTGTCTGACACATCTTCCTCAGCAGTCTTGCCATATTTTTAAAATAACATCTAATAATTATTTCCACAGGGTATTCAAGATGCAAGTTGTCTTTTAATTTGTACACACATACTTTACCGATACAATCCAAGTAACAATGCATAAGTAACAATGCATAACTCTTAGGAATACTATTGAGGTAAACAGGTTTTTAAAGGAAATGGAAAAATCTACAACAGGGAAGGAAAATACAGGGGGGAACGTATTTATTACTCTCTACAGGCAGTTAAGCAAAGAACATCTTTAGACCACTTCAGACGATGCTTTAATAATAGCAGTATTTCATCTATACTGAAATATAGTCTTTTCTGTATTTTTTCAAACACAAACTTCTTCCAAAAGAGCACAAATTTTAATTTTCCAAATTACGAGGTAGTAACCCACCCCAGGAAAACACAGCTGAAAACATGAAAGGGATCAGTCAAAATTTTAACTGATGACAGTAATTCACTGGATTTCAAATTCATCACTGCTGCTAAAACATTTCACAGGGTTTTCGCTTTTTTTCTTTTCGGGCTTGCATACCTGCACTCTTTCCACACAGGTTGTTTTCATTGTGCTTTGTTATCGCAAGCCCTCATCATCAGCTAGCACGAATATAACGCAATGTACAGGTGGGTTATGCAAACGTAGTCCCAAACAAAACCGCTTTCCTCGGAAAGGCATTCTATGACAGATACATCATGTGATATTTCTATTTTACCCGAGAAGGGAAAAATACACAACACAACAACATAAACAACCAACCCAAAACCCTCGCAAATCAATTTCAGAATATTCCGATCCTTCACAGTACAAAAGACACCCATTAGCCTTAACTGCTACTAGTTTTACTTTGAATAGCCACAACTTCGCAGCTAGTTTAGAGAAGAGAAAAAGCATTTAAGTTGTGAGGGGCACCAGGGTTGGGGAGACTTCCCAGGCTCCTCTTTCAGGNTTAGTAGGCGGAGGGGGGAAACTTCCTGCCACTGCCAGTGCTTTCTGCATGTGGGACCAATATGGGCAATGCAGTTTAAACAGTTGCAAATGGGGGAGGGAACATCGAGGCTTTTTTTTTTTTTTTTCCCGTGCCAGGGTTGCCTATAAAGAGAAGTCGCTGCATTGTTCAAGAGGCTCCTTGTCCCTAAAGCATTGACCAAAGCTACTGTTTACACGGACTTTTCATCCCTGCTTTGTTTGCTTATGGAAAATAAGGGGGAGTGACTTAAAAAAAAAAAAAAAAAAAAGGGAGAAGGAAAGAGGAAGGCACTGACCGCTGTGCAAACCAGGACCCTTGCCCCTGCCTGATCATTAACCTTGCGGGAAAACTTCCCTGACGCTGGCTCCCCAGCTTGTCACTGGCGTATGAACCGCGCAGGGGGCTGCCTGCCTCTTAGAGTCACGCCGGCCGGCCTTCTACACACTTCGTCGTCTATATAGGTATACACACATCCCCAGAGCACTCCTCTACGTTGACTGCAGATATGAGACTCCAACAGCTCCTTTGTATCGTGTTTTTCCTCCTGGCGAACCTCCTTCCTACCGGCGGGCAGCGGCCAGGTAAGCGATGCCTAAGCCAGACTGCGTGTGGCCCGGGGTGTGGGTGTCGAGACTGGCCCAAGGGCACCTCCAGCATGTTTCTCTATCCGCACCCAACATGTTCTTTCTGCCCTCCGAGACGAGTTGGTAGCTGCCTGGCTTCCGCTGCCACGCGTTTTAGGAAACGTGTTTCTACCTCTATCTCTGTGCTTCATCTCCGCTTTCAGCGGCAGTACGACGTGATGCATCGGGCAACTTTTGAAGGAGTGGGACGGAATAAACTGGGGCTCAAGGTAGCTGTTGTAGCTGCTGTAAACCTGCTGCCTGGAAGCATTGCCGGCACGCGAGGTGCGGTGAAGGCACCGGCAGTTTCCGGGGAGCAGCGGGGCTGCCCCGTCCCAGGGAGGGAAGAACTGCTCAATCCCGGCCGCGGTCACCGGGGCACATCGCCCGCAACTTCTCACGCCCTGTCTCCCTGTCTCCGCAGCCAACCTGGCCCTGCGCAGGAAGTTCCACCGGCACGGCTGCTCCCACCGGCGCTGCACGCCGCTGCACTCCAAAGTGCCCTTCCCCTGAGGTAATCTGCGCGTGTCGGGCGTTGGGAATGGCAGGGAGGCCATGGCTGCCTCCCCGCAGGCGCTGTACGGGACGCGGCGGGCCCTGTCCTCCGCACGTTTCCTACTTGACACTTGAGTTTCCAAGCAGTTTAAGAGGCGCTTGACGAAGGAAGCTAAACCTTAGGTGTGGCTTCACCTGGTCTCTGGTAGTTTTGCTGTGGGAACAGGGCTTCGGGTAGGTGCACGGACGGTAGCTTCCCCGTGCGAGTACAGCTCGCACGGGGCGCTTCTGCCCCTGCCCCGTTATCCCCTCCCAAACCACCACTTCCCGCGCAAATGCCTTTACTGAGGTACAGGGGGAAATAATCGCCCTATAAAAGCATTGCCCTACAAATGCTTAAGGCTGTTAGGGGTCAAACAGCGTAAAGTGAGCGTAAAAGCTGCGCCGAGTGATAGCTTCAGATCACGCTCTGGGACTTCAAGCTCTGACACTTGGTTCCTGTTGGATGCAGAGCAAAGTCACCTCGGTCTGCCAGTCACTCGCATAAAGGTAGTAGCACTTAACCACTTCAAAGGGGACTGCAATTCTTAATCATTGTCAGCAAGACTTTGAGCTCCTTGGATGAAAGGCTATACAAGTGGAAAACATTAATGCTTTATAGCTGACGAGGGCATATACATTCAAATTCTAAGTGACCGAAGAAGTACACAGGTAGCATATGCAAATAGCGCAGGCATCAAAAGGAAACCGAGGCGCTCTTGCAATTTAAGAGTGAATAAAACATGCAGTCAGTAGTTTTCCATCTTCTAAACTCATTATATTAAAGTAACGTTGTAGCCCCCAGGCACAACAGTATCATAAATAAATGTTAGAAGCTGCACTCTGCTGACCCAAGATTTACTAAGCAGTTAACAGTGAAAAGGAGACCAAAGTCAAACTTTCAACAAACCTACCCCAAGAATCTTGTCAATGAATAAACTACTTTGGTGAAAAGAGCCTACACCACTCCCAAAATAGCTATGCAAAAAAGTACCATTCTGCTCTGTAGTGCTGGCCAACAAACAGGTAGAATGTGCATATGAGATGGTGAACTGGCAAGTTTGTGAAGTTGAAAAAAAAAGATTACCGTATCTTAAGTGTAATCTCACAAGGGCTGATGCTGAGTAGTAGAATTGAGCTCAGAGTAGAAAAAGGATGCCAGAAGGATGCTTTGCTACCGAATGCCGAGTCTCCTCACTGAGTTCTATTCAACAAGAGACAGATTAAATGGGATTCCCACATCACTTTAAGCATCAATCTAAAAAGATAAGCAATCAGATCAATTCACTCAGCATGCAGAGACTAAATGACTGGGACAGTGGAATTCAGACACTGAGACTTCTTGAATCATTCTGAATGGCTTCCTTCACTTCCCAAGGAAAGTAAATTTAACCCCCTTTCCTCCAGCTCAGCATTCATAATCTGGATATTATGTGTGCAGAAAGCATCTATGTTTTCTCTAATGTGCTCTGAAATGCACCTTGCTTGAGACTAGTAGCTGCACAATACATGTGCACTTAGACTGGAATTATTTCCCTAACAGTGGATCAAGATAAAAGATACTTTCAGTGTTATCTCATTTTCTGTGGGGAGTCAATTTCCTGTAACAAAAGAAAATGACAAAGCAAAACGATGCATTTATTAATAATACTTTTTTTTTTTAAGGTATCTAAAAATAATTGTTTTATAAAGCTATCTAGAAATCATAGTGACTGAGGAGTAAGGGGTGTCAGGCACCTGAACAAGCTCTCTTAACTCCAGCCATTATTCCAAGTCCTCTGCTCCTTTATCTTAAGTAGGATTTACCATCTACATTTACATTCCCTTCCAGTTTTAGTCCTAATTCAGCAAATATTTACATGCCTGAGTAACTTGACTCACATGAGTAATCTTACTGATCTCAATGGAGCTGTACATATGGATAAAGCTATTTGCAGATGCAAACAGGATGGACCCATGAGCCTTTCAACAGGTGGTTGGAAACTAGGATGACCATAGCAGCCTCTCTTTTTGTCAACAACACTTGAAATAATGAGAGAATTGAACTTGATTTTTCATCAGTTACTTCTTATATTTGAAGCCTTCTTGCCTCTGTATTTTCGATAATTTTTTTCGTAACCTTTTTGGATTAACCGAATTAAGAAACGTTACTCCAAATTGCAACCATGTATTTAATAATGTATTTTGTATGAAATGTTAGACTGCTAATATGTCTCATTAATGGCTATTTCTCTCCTTTTTCTCCCCCCCAGCAATTTCATAATGGGCTTTTCAGTGTTTTAAAGGAGCAACAATTAAACTGATAGTTTGTCAGAAGACCAGATTGACAACAGCTGACCTGATAGAGCCACAGCAGTCCTGTCTGTCACATTCTGCAAGACTTGGTACAGATGCCCCTGGCTCACACCCTAGGAAGAGAGAGGAAAGAAATGGAGGGTGGGAGGATATACATGAAACCCATCTGGTTGAAACATTCTGTATAAATTCTTTGGCTCTCATAATAACTAGTGAAAGTTAAAGACCCAACTCAAACCTCAGGTATCTGAGATAGATTTCCAGTGACATTAACAAGAATCTGTCAAAGGGGATTCTTAACAGTCTGCCCAGACTGAGAGACATTGTACACGCTGTTGATTACTCAATTCAGGCTGTGCGTAGGGCAGTATTTAGGGTGATGAAATAATGTCAGACTCCAGCATAGAACTGTCAAAGTCCATTTTTAGTTTATACCTTTATATATGAATAATATACACATATATTTTAACACCTAACATTACACCTTTATGGAATTAACTTAATGATAACGTAGAATGTATTACTGTAACAGTACCAAAGCCAGCACCACACCAGTGGTCCTACTAGCTTCATGTATAGTAAGCATAGTAAGAGTTTACAATATGAGAAAGCAAAGAGAGTATTATCCCTCATCCTACAGATAGAGAATTGAAGCACACAGAGATAAGAGATTAGCTACGGGTCATGCAAAACTGATAACTCAGATCGCTGAAGCCAGGCCTTAAGGTCAAGCCCATCCTCCTCTCTAATGACCTGTTACTGCAAAGCCTATCATTTGTTTTCTTAATGTGGGCTGCCAGACCAAACAGCTAAAACATACTTGAAAATTCAGTACTATAGTATTATTTGCTTAATAGTAGTTTTCCTAAAATACCCACTACAGTATTATAAATAGAGCATAAAAATAGACTATTGAAAAGAAACCTTTGTTATGTCCACCTCAGTGTCGCATAGTACTCGATTCCTGTAATTTAAATAAATGGGGTATCTGGAACATGGCACTACAATGAAAGAGAACTTCAAAGAGAAAACAGGCTGTTCTCTTCAGTAGTGGAGGTCAGGAATACATTACATTTTTATTTAAAATTTTACTTTTAAAAATACATGTTTCACATCTCATTATATCAGAAATTACAAACCTACTTATAAAGGAAAAAACATGGTAGTCCTTTCATTAGCAGAACTAAAACATCTGAAGCCATACCCAGATTTTTAAGTCATTGCTCTAGAGCTGAAATGTCAACTTTTTTTGTACGTTGTATAAAGATGAGCAAAGATCAGTGGCATCACAGTTTAAATCCAGTATTAGATTTTTGTCTTGCAATGTAGTTTCTAGTAAGTGAAAGAACAGCAATCAAGAAAACTGGAGAGCTAAATCTTTCCAGTGAGTGTCTGCATGTAACCCCTCATCTCTAAAAACCTGAAAACTTAGTGGGATTCATATTGGTAGAGCTTAATAGAAGTTTCATATTTCTTTGTATAGGGAAAAAAAAAAAACAACAAAAAAACTATTTTTCAGTTTTGGAAAATCATCATAAAAAGGTGAACAAACCTGTCTGTGCCAACAAACAGCCCTGTAGGTAAACCTTTGCAGTTGTTTCTTCGTTTTTTTTTAAAGAAGGCATTTTTCCAAAATTAGAGGTATACTACCACTAATTTTATCTTAAATTATTTATTTAACTTAGCTTTCATATCTATCCATGGCTATCTCTGTTTAGAAGTATAGGTAAAGAGTATGAGAAAACAAGTGAAGAATAATTAACAGTTGAGCATATGGATTTATTGTGACACTGGATATTTTCTATAATCTTAATTACTCAATTCAATAGAATTCTAAGAAAATCATATTGTATCTGTCAGAAAGCTATATATGCATGTTCCTTTACAGATATAAAAATAAATAAAAGAACAATTACCAAAGCGCCTTAGAAAGACATTTGCTCTATAAAATTATTGTAAATGTCCTTTTTAGATATGCTGATACCATAAAATCTTTTCTGAAAAAGGCATTGTGATCTTTTATAGATGTTTATCAACTACCTAGTTGATTGTGTGTTTTGTAGAAAGATAGCATGAAATTCAAATAACATCTGACTTTAAATGAACTTTTTACACTTTATATTCTTGAGCAGTCAAAGCCAATGCATCTAAAGAAAACGGAGAATTTATCTAGTTTGGCTGTGGATTCATAAGGAACCTACATTAAATTTGTTACTCAATATATGACAAATAATTGGTTACTAATGGGAGCTTTGTTCTGTGTTACTAAAAATATGAAATTCTGATTAAAAATTATAGAAATAACTTAGTTTTAAACTATCGCAGCATGTTGTAGCTTGGTATCACAATACCACACTAGCATTACAGCAGGACCCAGATTGTGCACTGTCTTTGTGCCTAGAAGAAATAAGTTTTAAAATTCTTTGTGTGTGATCTTGAAATTTGAATGTTTTTGGAAATTAAATGACCTTGTTTCAGGATGGGGGAAAAAAAAAAAGCACTCAGTAGTCCGAAGTACAGCAGAAGCCATGGATACTGTGAATAGGTTTCTAAGTGTGAGATGACTTGCACAGTAGAATTACCTTGGTTTCAGCTGAGCTGGACTTGCCTTTGACTTTGTTGAAACTACCTGTTTTCATCTGGTTTGCACAACATGAGGCCCATCTGGATAAGTTTTGCACGATAACAGTGTGACTACATATATAAATGAAGGATTTGGACATAGTGCTACAACAGCTGAACTGAATTCTCCATGTTCTTGTATGAGTATGTTCAAAGGAAGTTTGTCCAAATACAAATGGCTGTGTACTGAAAATCATAACTGATGTTTGCATGAATCCAATATAACAGTCAAGACTGTCAAGATTCAGATCTCCAACTCCAAAAGGCAAAATGTGATTTTTCTGAAACTTAAAACTAGCTCCCTATCTTGTACATATTTCTTAGCTTGAAAAAAAAAAATTTATGTTTCATTTGAAAGTCAGTATTAGATATTTTAGAGTGAAATACAAGATTATGTAACAGCAAGTCAGCAGGAAATAGAGGTAAATGTAAGGCTGCGGTGAGAAACAGCAGATTAGTGTGTTCCCAAAGGATAATAAACAATTCACCTCTTCCCTTTCCAGTATGGAAAAAAAGGAAATTATAGAAGAATAAAGACTGAAAATATTTCCCATACGCCACATACATATGCTAAAAATATCAGTGTCTGTACACAGAAAACCAAACATAAGATTTATATCAACACAAATCAGGAGATTAGCATGGTAAATAAGTTCCAAATGTTTGTCTATCATCAAACAGCTACAATTAGCATACTGATCTCTCACTGCCATGAGGACCTTTATCTTTCTCCTTAGTGATCAGCCCCACAATCTTCGTGCACAGTGGGAAACACTCCAACAGCACAACCTGTATCTTTACTCAGCAACAATGTCTAAAAGCCTAACTCATTCCAGTGCTGAGTTGGAACTACTTAAAGGTTAGACTGTTGTCTGCCCAATGTCTTTGGTCCTTGATGCAACTTTCATTAGATTAAGAATTACCTTAAGTGGGGCAAACTTTAACTGGCAATTCATAGAGAACCTTAGTGTGTTAAAATCTTTTACAACCAGTGGTTGTGTCAGGAGAGGTTCAGATTGGATATTATGAAAAATATGTTCACAGAAAGAGTTATCAAGCATTGGGTAAGTGACCCAGGGAGGTGGAGTCTACATCCCTGGAGGAACTCAAAAGCTGGGTGAATGTCACACTTAGGGACATGGTTTAGTGGTAGTGGCTTAACAACGAGCAATGGGAGCCTGAGCTCTAGGCAAGCAGTTGGACTTGATCTCACAGGTCTCTTTCAACCCCAACAGTTCTATGATTCTAATATTTCCCCTTGTAAAGGAAATTATGAAGTGTTTACATAAAAGTTCCCCTATCAACTATTCAGAAAAACAAAACAGAAGCATCAAAAGAGTTTTCCCTCATATGATGAGCACTTCTCAATACCTCTTCTTTCATGTGTACTAAGTATTTAGAACATTTCAGCATTTAAACTAGAAACCACAAAAAACACCACCACATCAACATTATTGGGGCACCCTCAATCTTTCACATTTAAGTGATCTGAAATACTTGTTTTCACAAACCTGAAAAACATACATTCTTTTTCTACAGAAACAAAAATGATTGGGGTACAAGCTAAATAATAACAACCAACAAAATAAATGATCTAACACATAAAAAAAACCCCACAAGTACAGATGTAACATATATTAGAAAGCATTCATTTTGCATTATCTTCTTGCTGCTCCGGTTGCAATCCCCTAGATCTTACCAAGTTAAGACCATGAACCAGCAAATATATATGTATTTCAAGCAGCTGCAATTACATAGAGTATTGCTCATTTTTTCATCTGTTCAGCCTCACTTGTGTTCCCATATGCTAGTTCGCCACATCATGTGGTGTTGGTGGCCAGTAAAGCACTACATTGCAGCAGGGCATGTGCAAATCACTGTATTCTGGTGATACCTTTTTTTCAGTTTTCCCCAAAATTTGGATCTAATGCTGTATTGCTTGCTGAATGTACTATGAGTATGGATTTTACTTTGGACAGTAAGATGCAGTCTGATCAGGTGCTGATACTGCAGGGACAGTTACCTAGGCCATGGCATTGGTGGCTGACTGTGGGTTACTCCAGACAGTATTAGCCACCACAACATCCAGCACCTAACCTTGCCCTTGCAAGTAGGTTACCAATAAGCAAGACACAGAATAACCAGAAAAATTAGGAGTTGGTCTCCACTATCAAAGATAGGGTGTCAGATGTAGTGGACAGACCTGAGGTTTCTCTAACACACACTAGCAGCCACTTGCCCCTTTAACATTGTGTTTTGAGCACCAGCTCACACACTTGAGTCTCACAGACTACCTCTGCCAGCACCTGTTACAGACCATCAAGCTTGGTCACAGGACCAAAGCAGAACCCTGTTAGCCCAAGTGAGCCATGTTGGCCAGGAGGTGGTGTGTGCCTACAACACTGCATGCCACACCACACTGCTTTGCCGTGACATGAAAGAGAATAAAACTAAAGTTTCAAAATGAGTGCACAGCTACCCTTGGCATACATGGTTTTGGGCTAATTTCAAGTACCAAAACTGTGCTGCAAGAACTTCAGCATAACAGGAAGTGTGCAGATTGCCCATTGGACCAGCTGTATATGAGCTCAGAAATTACAGAACTCACAATTTTTCTTAGTTGCATTTATTGTGCACGAATTTCAGTCACATTTCACCGCTTTTCATAGAAATCACAGAAACTGACATACACATTCACATCAAAACCTGAGTTCTAAAAAAAAAAAACCAAAAAAACCAAAACCCAACAAAAAAAACAACTCAAACAACAAAACAAAAACATTTGTATTGTTTACATGTATACTATAAAATCCTGGCTGCATTTTCAAGAAAGAGCAGTTAAGGAGATCAGTCCAATGTTGGACAGCAGCAAACCCCCTGAATTTACTGTTTTCCTTTAAATGAGACAATGTTTGTTGCACACTAGTTTAGTTATTGCCAAAGTTGTGACTTAGGACCAAAATAGGAAGCATTAATTTTCTTTTGTTTTCCTTATATTCAACATGGCCACTCCTCAAAAGAGCTTTCTTGCCTATTTTGACTAGCAATTAGCCTGTCCCTACCGAGGTATTGGCTTCTAAAATAATTCTTGGTCTACATCAGCAGACAAAGCAGTACCCAGAATAGAACAGTTCTTTCATCAGCCTTTTCAATAAATAAAACCAAAACCTCTAATTTCTCCACCTTCTAGAAGACTTTTCTATCTTTTGCTGCTTTTTACCTCCCCACACACACCAATTCACCTTATGAGTCAAGATGCTGACACTTTTTGAAGAGTCAAAGTAAAGAACAAGGAAGCATGTAACTGATGCATCTGTAACATTCACAGTGTAAGTTATTTACTAGGCCAATGAAGAGAAATTACTCTCAAGTATATTTGCATTTAGTTCAGTCAGCAGAGTAGGAATCTTGTTATTAGCTGACACAGACTCCTAATAATGGGAAAAGTAATCAGCCCTGAAGATCCTTCTCACAGGTTTTAAAGCCAGAATTTAGAACAACTGCCAAATTGCTTATCGCAACATTGTTTTGTACCACACACATATATGAGATTTGCCATTCTAAGGAATACACTAAATCCTAAATTGGATGCCAAATTTTCCCACCGGCACAGGCAATGGTTTCATTTATTTTCTTGACAAAGTAGTAAAGGAGACTGTTCTAGAAAGCAAGTATCAGTTTTGTATAGGATTACTGAAGTAGACCACCTCTAACACTTGAAGCATTAGGAGTGAGTGATAGGACCCATACCTAGTTTCAGCTTTTGCATTACAAACTGAAAAAACAGCCTTCGCATAGTTGGATTTTTGTAGAGAACAAATTTGTATTTTAGAAATACAAAATACTTTGGTAGTTTCAGCATAAACATTACAGCAGTAGAAAACAATTGCAACAATTGAATAAATTTAAGCCAGTATCTCAGGTCAAACTTTAACTTATTATGAATTAAAAATCCTTGAAGCTCCAGAACTTTTCAGAACTGAAGAACTGATAAAAGCCAGTGTCCAGTTGCAACAGGTTTACAGTGGATACAGCACTCGTTCTTCCATCTTAACTTCCACTTCAAAACACGAATGATGATTGAAGTGTCCTCTGTATGAATCAGGCTGGATATTACATTACTTCGTGTTCCCTCCACAGCTTCAGCAGCAGTTTTCCAAATGCTGTTAAGCTTTGATTTGCTGAGATGTTAGTGCCAATAGTCTTTTGCTGAGCAGTGCATTGTGTCGCTGAAGATACTCTATTACATCTCCTTGCTTCTCAACTATCTCTTCTAAACTTGAACTTTCCCTTAAAATAATGAAAGTGAATACAGATTTCAATAAGTGATAGCACATTTCTAACATATGCAATGTCGCAGTTAATAAACAAATACTTAAACAAGTTTCTTCCTTCAGTTTTACTTGTTTCTCTCAACTAACTTTTGAAGGAGGAAGCAAGCTACAATATCTTAATGTTTAACCTCCATTTTACATGAGAAGGTAGGAAGAGGAAAAAAAAATTGGCTAAACTTCATGCCTTGTACACATAATCAAGCAAGATACTTCCAGCTAGACAGTTACAGAAAACCTGTAGTAGTATGGGAGTTCTTACTGTTCAGCTTAGTAGAGTTGTACAAAGAAACTCATTGCACCTTTCCCAAACACATTAGAAAGCATATTTGAAGCAGGCATAGTATTTTTATTCAGCTGCAGGGATCATAAGCTGTTTAAGACAAATATCTTGATAAACCTGCAGTAGTATCCATCATATCACATACCGTGATATTATCTGTCACAATACCATAACAGCATTACTAACAAATCGTTGTGGAATTTCAGATCTATAACCTCATGTAGAGTTAGCCTTCCACTTAAAACTATCTCCGGCTTTCAGAAGTCCTTTATTTTAACAAGGATAGTAACACTGCAGCGTTCAGTAAAGCCAAGTTAACTGAGAAAAATCTATAAAAGTATTACATGTTGCCAAATCTAGAATTAGGAACTTCTAAGAACAAGTACCAATGCCTAAGCATATTCCAGTCTTTCCTCACAGATTATTTCATCTTAGATGATTTGAGTATCTGCCTTAGTACAGGTGTGAGCATCCTGGAGCTTTGAAAGCTACTCCTCAGCCTTGCAGCATTTTGTGCAGGAACACTGCCCTTTTGATAGTTCTTACAAAATGCTGCGAAGGAGCAGGATAAAGCTTAGGACCAAATTAAAAAAAAAATCTCTTATAATTGAACTGGGAAAAAAAGTTTTGTAGATAAAGTTTGTAATCTTAACAAGTAATCGCAACCAACTTGAAGCACCAGAAGAGGTCCGGATCAGTAGCTTAAGTTGTAGAGGTTATAATATTCAAAACACATTTTTATAATCAGGGTCAATTGAAGGGCTGACAGGATTCACTCTTGAATAGACTTTAACTCTCAAGGGAAAGAGGGTCAGAACTGTACAGAACTGAATTAAAATAACCATTTTACGATCAGTTCTCACAGGAAGTTTGCGCTCTTTAATCGAAAATAATCAGAGT